>JAGVSQ010002670.1:12525-23899 GCA_022683975.1 Rhyacophila evoluta | reverse complement strand
CTTGACAGATTATTTTTCACGAGAATTGTTTGTCAGACAAATTCTCAACCCAATGAGCACCCAGTCCTGCATTTTTCGGATTTTTAAAATCCGACAGTTGTGAATCAAATCCGGTTTCCCTGGATCGCTAGGCACGCACGCTACCAACTACGTAACCGGGGAGACAAATTCAATATATCAAAAAACTCAATATATTATGATAAATCTTCACAATTCCATGTTATCAGTATATACTGAATGTCTGCAGTGGATTTTTTACATTACAAATATTGAAATGCTCCACTTTCGGGGTGGGTATAATAATAAAGGAGCATGTGTGTATATATAACTTTGATCTAACGGAAAAGGTTGAAAAATCATATGGTAATTGTTTCAGATACATTAAATTGATTCACGTACGTATACGTTTGTTTATGGACTGATATTTTCCTATGTGAAAGAGGAATATATTTTTCGATGAAAAATAATAAAAGAAACATCGTACCTGACATAAATTGATATCGTTTCTAGATACATGTACGCAGGCATCCGAATGATTTGAATACAATGTCCGCATTTATGCCGTCATCGGAACTAAAATTCCCCACCGGAGTAGCCCTCGCTTCATCAGCTGGCCCGTCACGTAGAGTCAATAACGAAGAACCGAAGCCCATTATCGCCCCCCAGATTGTGTGCCTGGTAATCATTTCCAAGCAGCACGCACATTGAATAACCCAATCGCATAAATTTCGATATGACGTTATGTGAGAATTGATTAAGTTTGGGCACGCCTTGGCATGTGACAGGCATCTGAAGTGTCCACAAATGATGACCAGCGAAGAGATCCTGTCTGGAAAACTTTTTCATATGAATATTTACGTTTTCTGAATAATTCGAACATTATGAATTTCACAATTTATTTACGGAATATATTATACACATTTTCTTTGTTTACAGACCATTTTTTAATCGTTACCAATAATTCACAAGATTATGTAGTTATATTTATTTTAAAACAGGATATGGACTTAATAAGTATAATATATGGGTATATTTCATAATAAACTATCTGTCAAATTATATCTCCATATAAATCTGTTGAAAGGAAAATAGATATATGTATATACTAATTGTCTTCCTGAAAATGGTTTAGATTAATATTTGGAACTAAATTATTATTTACCACCTCAGTGGCTGATTAGTTAGCGCGAGGCCACGGATGAAAATCTGTATAAACTTTTTTTAATTTAAAAATCTTAGCATTGGATTCTCAATGAGTTGAGCAATTGACTGACAAATAATCTTCACAAAAGAAAAGAATCTGTCAATTCAAGTCAAAATGATGATTGATGATTAAATAAACTATTATACATATAAATACAATGTAAACTAGTCATAAACTTTTTTTTAAATGGACTAATATGTCGAAAATATATATTTTAAAATTATATTTTACTGCAATATATGGCTAATAATAAGAACAAATAATGCGAAAATTCATTAAATTAAATTTGCTGATTTCAATAGACAAAATAACCTTTAAACTCAAGGGTTTTTTGCAAGTGTATAACAATTTCCAACAACGATGTACAGAATTTACTCACTTTATTTTACACGAGTTTATTTTAAATTTAACATAAATATATAACTGCTTTGCGATGTTTTAATATGGCTCGTTTTCCTTTGAAGAAGTCAACTGAAAGTTAAGAAGTTTGGTTTGATTTTGCCTTTTACCGAAAGGTGTGGGTCCTCGATGTGGGATGTTTTCCCAGTAAATTATTATTAGTTTATTTTTTGTTAAATTTAATACGATTCTAGTGGGGTTATAGATCATTAGGATGTATGAGGCATCCGTTAAACGTTAAACTGTTTGGAAATATGTCTGGTAACGCCTCTTAACGAAATAACGTTTAGCGTGTTGTTTAGGTTTTTGATGAATTATATCAATATTTTATACAGCACCCAAAAAAAGTCCAAATCACACATTTAATTATATTAATTTTCTCAAGTTCGTATACAAACTTGGCGTTTTATAATTTTAGCAGTCATTCATCATTCAATTTTATATAAATTTTGCATGTTTGAATATCCCAGTCACAATCATAAAATCTTGATATAATCCCCTAATACATTGAGCATCCAGTAGTTTATCTTTAAATTGCGAACTACGTATTTATATATTTGTTGTTTATATTAAACTATTATTTTTGATGTATTAAAAGTATTTTTTTTGTTTTATATTATCATCAATCTGCTTTTTATTTAATGCACTAATCAAATTTTGTCTCCCCGTTAGCGTGATTAGTAGCGTGCGCGCCTAGCAATCTGGGGAATGCGGGTTTGATTCTCCTTCTAGCGGGCTTTAAAAAATCAAAAAATGCAGGACTCGATGCCCATTGGGTTGAGCAATTGACAAACAATTATCGTGAAAAATAATCTGTCAAGACCTCTTCACATTGCGAAGATTCATATACACTCCACTTTCGAAGTGGATATTTTCACTATGTGTAGATCCGTATGCTCCACTGTGGGATCGAATGGTATAATCATAAGAAGAAAAACCAAATTTCGCTGCATATAAAACAACAGCGAATAAATGAGGAAATAATCAAACGCATACAAATAAATCGATTGATTTTACATCTTGCCTTTTCCACCTTTTACGTCTTCCAACAGATAGCACTATGACATGTCTACAATAAAACATAGAAAGAGAGTGAAGAGCGTATTTAGAGGGGGACGAAAATCTTGATACGTTATTTCAAAGTCATGAGATATTTGAAAAAAAATTAGAATATTTAATTGTAAGTATAATAAATGAATACATGTATATATTATAAAAATATATTATAGTGAAAAATTATAGTAATAATTCACAGTATCTTAAAAAATATTCTTTACGATTATTTGCAACATTTCAAACTTGTATGGTGAGAAGATTGCAACCCTGTTAAACTATGTGTGTACATTGTTTGCAATATTATACAACCATTTCTTCACATCGAGTTAGCAATTTAATAATTTACTATGCATTTTCAGTACACCAACGTCTCATTATACATTTTTGATTGTCGTAATGCTACGTACCTGTACCCATTAACAATACTTCACATCGCTTGATTAGTATTCTGTTAAGTTGCCAACATGGCGTCTATCAATAAAGTTGAATCCGGAAGAATGTGGCGCATCGCTTCATGATAATAATACGTTTTTTCACAGCCGTGCATTCAGTCAAAATAATTGTCAACTGTCAACACTATCAACTGTCAAAATTGAATGACAAACAAATTCTTTGTCATAGACAATATTACGCCACGAAAACAATGCACCCTTTGTTTTCAGAATCCGAAGCAATTAGTAGGCAGATGAACGTTTGGCAATTAAAGCCGTACCCATTTAGGAAATTTAATAACGTCCGAAGTGAAAAAGGATAAAAATTGTCTACCTGCGTCAAGGGTTATCCATATATATAATACTAAGTTGACTATCCACAGTACATATTTTAATAAATTAATTAGTTAATTCTTGTTTTCACTCGACCACGTCGTATCTACACACTTTTTTGCAAGTAAAATGTATCGTACCAAACGTAACTTTAACGATGTTATCATCTATAAAAAAATACCGCGTGCACTTTGAAAGTGGAGCATAAGGAGCTCAACAGTGTGTGAATACGACTACCCCAGAAACGTCATACCTCCACATTGTAAAGACCTTAAGACCTTTTTTTCCCCCAAGAAAGAAAGATTAGTTAATATAACTACGTAATTATAATAAGTTGTCACCAATCTGACAAAAAAGTTAGAAAATTTGTAACATATATTTTATGTTTTCTACAATCCGTAAAAAGAATGTTACCAATCGATGATAATTGACAGCCTAATAATGATTGTATTTTCATCCGCCATTAACTTTTTTTCATAATATGCAAGTGAGTAACTATTTGTTTCTATACTTTAAAAATCGAGGGACTCAGAATATAGTAATCGCCTTCGTCCTAAAAGAGAATCAAGTGAAAATATATTTAAAAGACTTCAGAATCTCACTAGACACTCCACAGTTTGATAGCAATATCAAACTCACTCTAATTCCACATTAAATGTAATTGCTATTATGTACTTATAAATAAAATCTACCCTATAGCGTAGAGATGAGCGTGTGTGTCTTGCAATCCGGAGAATGAGGGCTTGATTCCCACACTTGTCGAATTTTTTAAATCAAAAAATACAGTAATGGATGCCCATTGGGTTGAAGAATTGTCTGAAAAACAATTCTCGTGAAAAATAATCAGTCAAGACGTTTTCACGTTGCAAAGATCCATATATTCCACTTTCGGAGTGGATATATTCCCTTTGTGTAGATCCACTTTGGAAGCGAACATTGTAAAAGAAAAAGAAATTCTACGTCACAAATAAATTATATCATAAGTCCGTTCAATTTGTCTCCTTATTGGCGAAAAGACACCCTCGTAGCAACATCTTATCGATACGTATTGCGAAAGTTGGATGTTTTTTTCCCCAAATTACCAAGCTTAAGATTGTATAATTATTTCTCCAAAGGTAATATTATCATACATTAACTAATAAGTGGTACGCACTTTAGGAATCATTTTTTTTTTTGTCTCTCGAGCCACATTTTGGACAATGTTGACAGGTTGCTTAGCAGTAACTCGTACGATCAACTTGAGTTGAGTGTTCTCCCTTTCTCTTAACGGGGAAAGAGGCGTTTCCAAATATCGCTGTTATTTATAAGTCATTACTGTACAGCCCGAAAATTAAATGAAACCCACTTCCACTCAAAGAATTTAAATTACTAACCAAACCCGTCTCAAAATTTTGTAACCACACTGTCCAGAAAATTATCAATTGACAGTATATTATTTCATTCGTCATTTATGATATTCATTCAGGGTATTTGACATTGAAATAATTTAAAAGATTCAACTTACTATTCAGAAAATTTACAATTTATTTATCAATCATGAAATTCGTGACAATTATTTTTTACGTGGATCATCAAATCTATTAGATATCTAGTACTACATGTTTACATTGATTTTTTATACTCATAATTGTCTACCAAGATGACTGAACAATCATTTATAATCGTAGTATTCTAAAGTAATTTTATCATTTAATTACTAACTAAATTATTTATTGATCACTTACGATTTTTTTTCGTAGTTCCTTAATTCCTAAAAAAGTATTTCCACTTATTTGAATATTTTTTTTTCTTATTCTTGCCTAGATTTCCGAGTAGTTTAAAAACACGTACTATCACAAGCAAATGAAATGATATTTGAATGTTGGCTTCTTGTTTCATCAGTATCGTATTTTTTTAATCAGGTTAAAAAGACGTATTTTTTTTCAAATTTGAGAAGAATTATTAAAAACTGTTTTCAAATATGTATCAGAAAAAATCAGTAAAAACATGGTTACTCTATTTCCATACAAATGCAGGTCCGCTAAGGGTTCTAAGCGCCACATCATTTGTGGGCTAAACGTTTACAAACACCGCAGGCAGATAGTGTGTGTTTTTTATTCGTTTTTCTACCCAGTATTAAATTATACCTTAGCGATGTATGTGAACGTGGCAATCATCAAGAAATTAACATGATTCAAAAGGCCAGTCCACATGATTTTTTTTTTACATTTTGATGGCGTAACAAGACATGTGTTTGTTATTAGTCATATCATTCCGTTTTGTATGGCTATAGACATGGATTCAACTTAAATGATTTTGTAATTAATCAAAATGAAGTCACTTTTCGAAACCCATAGAACTCATGATTTAGCCTTACACAATATAAATTAATATTCCTAATAATTTATTTAATTTTGTTTTTTATTTATAGAAAAATAATATATTTGAAAATTCCGATTCTTTGTATATCACTATTATTACATGATAAAGATTTATATTTTAAATATTTCTAAAAAAATGAGTTTTTTATTTAGGACATTTTATTATTTTCTTGTATTTATTACATAAAACTAAATATTTTGGAATGGATACTCTCTATGGTCTATGATTAATGTATATTTTTTGTCCAAAATGACAGACTCGAATCCTACAACTGAACAAGGATTTTTTTAAATTAAAAATATCGAGTATGTTGCATTATTGACTGACTACCATTTCGTATAAAAAAATTTAAATGTGACTCGTACGATATTAAAAATACCTCAAATTTACAGGTTGAAAGTAATTAATTAACAATGAAACCGGAGTTTATTTTTCATTATTAATAACAAATATAAAGTTAATATTAAAAAAAAAACACGTGAGCTCAGGAATTTCAAAAAAAATTTAAAGTAGTCGGGCTCTTCTTAAAATGAGCTTTAATTTCAAAACTTTATTTCAAAAATTCCTATGTTCCATTTTCGAAGTAGATATTTCTTATACGAATAGTGTTGAAATATAAAACAACTTAGTATCCATAGTTTTATTACATAAAAAGAAAACTTATAAATTCTTTTCCGTAAGTCAAATAGTATTTAATTTTAAAAATAATTTTGCTTGAGTAAGCCACGTTTAATTCTCGGTAAGAACATTATTTGTCGAGTTACAATAACAAACAATGCGTCGCTAATCTCTCTCGAGCTGCTTGAAAAATTCTTGCGAAACTTGCTTCGACTCTTTTCTTTCTTCTCTGGATTCACAATGCATAATACAATCTGCAGGCTTAATCTTAAAACCAATTAGAGCTTCGACATACCGCCTTTTTTCAAGACAAATCCTGAAATGTTTAATGTTATCAACACTGAAATAACCAACCATTAATCGAAAACGCTTTAAACACCCCCAAATCTATTAAGAGGCACTGTTCTATCACTATTTACCATTATTGATCAGTGACTGTACAGTTAACAGGTAATTTAATAATTACTCATAAACTACCAACTAACCTACACTAAATATAATAATTTGTATTAATATTCTATATATATATTAATATATACTTTGTAGTTCAAGAAATATCGATATTATATTGCTTTAAATAAAACCTTCATTGGTATTTATTTATTAGGTTTTAATTTTTCAAAAAAATTGCCAGCCCTCTGGGTCCCGCCGAATGAATTCCTTCCGACATTTAAAAGGTTAACTTCTTCTGCCGTCTCCAGCACCGGCCACACCGTTATTCATATAACGCTTCAATTTTAGCAACTTTAAAATAACCAACTAACTGATACCACGTGAATCTTATTATCACGTATAACGACACGATTTATCAGTTTAAAACTATACCAAAAATTATTTTTAAACTGTTAAAAATATAAATCACTGTAGCCCCACGTATCATAATATGATATTAGATATCTTTTGAAAAAAAATCTTACATATTTATACTACAAAGCAGAAAGTACACGTGTCTATTTGTCTTAAGAATACCTTGTAAGCAGAAAACAGAAGCGACGTGATTTTTTTACATGTCATGTTGACTGCTATTTCCACGTCAACTGTGTTACTTTTAACACTAAAAAAATTTACTGATTATCAACAAGAAGCTAAAAGTATTCCATACTACTACTAGTAATATGCATAGTATATAATACATAATTCATAATGTGAAAATTTATTATTCAGAATAAATATTTCATGAGGACCGATCTTCAGCGAAAGTATTTGGGACCCAGTCTTGCACCAATGAAATTATAAAAACTCATTCGTAAAACCACCAATGCAACTATACTTGATAAAAAAAGAGTAGATTTTATTTAAAAACTTACCGGTCACTTTAGTGTTACAAGAAAAAAGGTGCGTTTTTCAAGAGCCTATTACGAATTCCCCCAAAAAGGCAACCGGCCTCTTAATTGTATTATTCGCTTTATTTGAATTGAGTAAACGATACTCATGTATTTTGCTTTGTCTTGTCCTTCTTGGGGACTTAATCCCCTATAATACCACTCGCTTTGAGCGACAGTGGCAAGAAACATTTAACTCTTTTCATGCGGGCTATTTCTCAATAATATTAAACACATTATTTTTAAGTAGAAACAAATAATGATTTGTATACCACCATTGGTTTTATTATTACATAGTAATTATTAATCATTAGCGTATATTAAGCATATTTACATGACAATTTCTTGTCTCGTTATGCAAATTTTAAATACAAATAACAAAATTACCTTACAAAGTACTCTTGACAATGGTGCTAAGTGATAACCTAGATAATTATCAATAACATTGAGGTTAGAATAGCACATTATAATATTTTTGGAAAATACAAGTTATTCCGTCAATTACCGTATGTATTTGGTGGAAATACAGGATGTAAATCTTGAAGTATGCAGAGCGATTGGCTATATAGATAGACGGCGTTGAATTCAATTATACGCTCCACATAAAGAGTGAACATGAAAACCATAATAGTTTATATTGATTATGTCTACTCTGAAATTAGAGCACGTATCAATTGCACAATTTGACGATTTTCAATCCGTTGGAAATTAATATCTTTCGTTTTTGAAAATTTTTATTTACTAGTATTGGTGTGTATGCATCATTTTACTCCAGGTGTCTTAAATCAATTTTTATATTTACAAAAGATTAAAAATCAAAGATACGGAACTATATTATACATAGTGGGTATACACATTATACATTAGTAATTGGCTGACAACTGATCGTGGAAAATAATGTTTCAAAAATTAAATTCAGATTTATTATACATAATTCATACCTAAAAAGGAAATGGTATACATACAATACATCTTATATATTTTGTATGTACAGTTTAAAAAACGTAAATATGGTAAAGCGTTTGGTGAAAAGAGAAGTTCATATTCCATACAAAGGTACTGGACATGATCAAGGAGGAAAAAAACAATCTTGTACAAGCAAAAATAACAGATTTGGAATAAGGAATTATTTTCTCACTAGCTTCTTTCGACGCTAATCATATAATAATATGATCAGATTAGCGTATTTATTGCTATAAATTACGTATGAGACTAATAATTATAATCATGATGAGTTGCCATAATAGCGTATGTATCGATAACAGTTGTTTTTGCCCCTCAAAACCTTTTAATAAAATTACACCCCATTAAATTATCCATCACCTGTTGAAAAGGTTCAAAATTATTTATAGTCGTTTATCAAACATTTATACCTAACTATACATTTCACATGTACGAACCTAAACGTTGTGACAGGTGCGAACTAAGCATTTCGGAAAAATAAATACATTTAAAATCTACAAGATTAATTTATTCGAATATATCAATTATCTTCTCTAGTGTTTAGTATACTAACGTGTTCAATTTTAGGTATTTTTGAGCCATGTATTTCTTCCATTTTTTTTAAGCTCATATATCTGTTATGAATACCAAATATTATAATATCAATATTTATATGATTGAATCGATAACTATTATTTGGGAGTGAACCTGAGAAACCTAAACAAGCAAATTCGCACTCGACACGTTTAAGCATTTTTTATACCGTGTCCGATACAAAATTAGAGGAGATCTATCTTAACAACATAAATCTTATTACTCTATAAATAGATTTTCAACCTCAGGGATTGTTTTTGATATATTTTTTTTCACAATTATTAATTTCTAGTCAATTGCCGCCATTCTCACTTTTTTTACTTGAGGTGTGCCGCTTAAGTTTCAAAAAAATGTCAAGTGTGCCGTGAAAGATAAAAGGTTACGAAGCATTTCTATAATGGTTAAAATTGCGGAACGAAAATCTCGGGATCGAGTCCCACAATTGTAAGAATATTTTTTGTGTCTTAGTATAATTCAGTAATTTGATTCACATTTTTATTTTGTAATAAGTGACAAAGATGAAAGATACTATTTTGGTTTATGTTACATAAAGTTATGGTTTATTAGCACAACACATTGATTACATATAATATATTGCAAGCAGTGAAAGTATTATTATTTATATTTAAAATTCTCAGTTCGTACCTGGTTATTTCTCTTATTAAAATTCCGTGAAACTACCCTTGTTTTCGATTAGAACTACACATTTAAGGGTGTGAATTTGACCCAAGAAAAGTTAGCGGTAAATATTTTGAATTATGGGCTTGCTGTTCATTAGAAAAATGCACATAATATCAACTAATTTTAATAAATCGACTTTCGACATCATTTGAAGATATTTATTATTCTATTGATAGTTATATAATATCTATAAATATATGTTAAGCATAGCGCGTATGAACTACATAATAAACTTATGGATGTAGAAAATATACTATAAGGTGACGAAGTGACAATGAGCCAGAGTAAACAAATCATACAACTCGATAAGTGACTAAATATATATAATACTCAACCACTATAGACAATGTCCTCTCCACTAGTTTTCTCTGCTAGACCTCGCTTACGTATCTACGAATATTATGCAGAGATATACCGTGGCTTTACAAACGTGAGGTTTTTTTAAAGTGTGAAAAGTATCACAGAAGTAGTAGCCTCGTAAATCTTGAACCGCTGCAAAGTCTCTGTCTACGGAGTCAATTAGCCGATGATTATAATAAATAGACGTAGAAGGTGGATATAAGATATTTTCTGCCGGAAATTGTTTCTAATTCTAGGAAATATTTCTCACAAAAAGGAGATATTTGAGTTTTATGTTTATAAATGTAGATTGACAGACAATGAGCGCAACGACGCAGGATTATAAAACTTTTTCTAATCAGATCCACTACGAATTTAACGCATATGAATCTCTGGACACGGATGCGCCATGATAATTTTTAGATTGTGCACCGCACAAGAGCGCCTGGGTAAAATGGGCACCTTTTTATAATTAAAACAAATTGAATTCGCAAGCATTTTCCACGCGCAATGATATTTAAAAGTATATAAAAAAAAGGTTCATTTTTTTTTTTGCACAAAGACACCTCCAACCCAAGGCGGAACACTGCCTTTTGTTCCCTACAATATGAATACTCATTTTGAAAGAATATTTTGACTGAACTGAACCAAAAACTCCCGCCGAAGTGCGCACACCTACGCAAGCGACCATCAAAGCAAAAAAGCAAAAACTAATGAGGTAAATAAAAAATATAAATAAGAATTATTTTGAGTAATGATACTAAGGACGCTAGATTATTTGGGACAAACGATACATCGTGATGAATACTATTTCCATTGGAGGTAATCATATTGGAAAGTTGTTCCAATCGTTTGAAATCACCACGATTTTAATGTATCGATATTGACAGTTTCCAAAATGGAAATGACTTTGGTAGAATTTTAAGAATGGCACGTGAAAGAATGAAATAAATCACGAAAAATAATGACACAATAAAAATAAAAAATAGTGACAATACAGAACGTGGAGATTTGGAATAGAATAAATTTCAACGTGCGTGACGAACGAATCATTTAAACGCATATATTACTACTTATCATATTTATTTATATAT
>JAGVSQ010002670.1:0-12515 GCA_022683975.1 Rhyacophila evoluta | reverse complement strand
GTCAATTTATTACTATAATATATATCACACGAGTCCTGTTTGTTAGACAAATTGATTGCCAGTTAACAAGCTTGGGTTCGTATTAGCATATATGTAAGAGGGACGGAGATACAAAAGCTCTCCGCTTGTTGTCGAAGGTGAGAATGTGATGCAGACTAAAAATAAAACATGCCACATATGATAATATTATAATGAACTGAAAAATAAGTTTAACGATGTTTTTCAGCATATGTACAGTAGATCAAATAAATTAAGTTGTAAACATTTTCCGTATTTAAATAAAATTTATTATGTATTAAATTTCTTATACTACATACACATTAATATTAACTATAAATACTTATATCGGAATATTTTTAATTTTTACTATGTCCGTAAACCTTTTATTCCATGTCCACTCCGAAAGTATAATACGTGGGTCTACACAGTGTGAAGGTGTCCAATCCAAAAATGGAGTATATGGATTTTTGCAATGTGAAGACATAATTTAAAATTTTCTTTTTATTGTTTAATAAAAATCATGTCGCGCACTAAAAATCTTTTAAATACATAAGAAGGTACGTTTTATAAAACCATATCCGCTCCGACTGTAAATCATAAATAAACCTTCAAAAGGTGAAAACGTATCTTAGCAAATTATTTTTATAAAGATAAGCAGCAAATCGCTCAACTCATTTGATATTTAGTTCTTATATATTCTTAAATTGAAATATCCTTACACATCTATGCGATGTGAACTCGCGGCAATACAATTACACACGAACAATATTGTTATTTTTTTGAGTTTTTGAATTAAAATGCATACCACAAATAAACGTCCTTTTAAAAAAAAATTAAATACAAGGAAATAAGGAAATACAAATTGGACTTAGAAACGTTCTTAGATTCCCTTGTCGTCTTATATTCTCGTGATAACTTTTCGAATTTATTTTTTATTTTTGAAATTCGAATAAGATTTATTTAAAAATAAACTATCTTCAACTTTATTCTATATTTTCAAGTTAAACGAATCATAAATGTAGATAAAATATTTGAATCAAATTTTAATTCCAAGTTTCATGATGTTTATTAGTAAATTACACTTTTTCCCAACATTTTAATGCAAATTATTTTTAATTTATTTATTACTATTAATTATGTATGAAAACATTTTTTGTTGCTGAATATAATTTGAAAATATCTTAAAAGGTAATTTCAGTTAGATAAAAAACACAATTTATTAAAGCAGTCTATATAAAATGTACGTTATTTTTTCATGTTCATAACAATATATTAACTCACATTTTCAAAAATATATATGTATAACTTAGAAATAACTCAATAATTTGTTCGTTGGTATCTTATTTGCTTAATACTCTTATGAAAATAATTTAAATATTTTGTTCTTAATATACAAGTATGAAGCATTAATCATTCTCGAAATGTTAGAATTCTTTTTCCTTTAATTGATTTGTGTTATTAGTAATAAATTCTTTCTAGTTTTACAATGTATTGAAAACGCCAATCAATGTTGTCGAATGAATGCAAATAAATACATTTATACTATAAAAGATACTTTAGCAATGATGGCAAAACGTTTATAGTAATAAAAATTAGTCAAAAAATCAATTCATCGAAATAAATTGTTACGACTAACAAAATAGCACTAAAAACCGCTTTTTACGTTTGTGGATAGAGTCGAATTTATGGAAGAAATCTTGACAGCTAATCGCTGCAAAAAACTCATCAATTATATTTTGCTTTTTTGTTATTGAACTTAATTTATTTTTCACATTTTCATTAATATTTTAAAAGCAAATTATAAGTTTAAGGCGTTTACAACATGGCTTGCAAATATTTTTGTTTCAAAGAAATCATATGAAAAAATTAAATAAACATTATATATTACATATCTACAACAACAGATAGTTTTCCGATATCTGTTTTGGTAGTGGCACCATTATCACATGAAAAATCTGGACCAACACATAATATTCATTTCCAATTTTGATCGTTCAACTACTCAAAAAGTATAATATATTACAAAATTAAAATGTAACAAAAGTTTACAAATATGATATGAATTTCTGATTTTTTTCTGAGAGCAATTTGGGTAATTAACCCATATAGATTTAATTTTATAAAATTATTATACTTCCATCATTTAATCATTGATAACATAAATAAATATTAATATGGTTAGCATTATAGCGTTCATCTACTTGCAATTGTTACCCTCCTGCAGGTAATTTAGTAGGTGCTCAAACTGTTATTTATCCTAAGCAGACAGTTTGTATCGCTCGGGAAATACTTCACTAGAAGTCAATAAGGTGTAAATGAAACATGAACATATAATAATATAAAAACACGTAAATTATTATTGAGACAAAATCAAAGCTACGATAAAGCTAATTATTTTAATATTACAATATCAAACCACAAGATCGTGATCACAGATATACAAAGAGGATACTATAGTGTTATTATCAGTGGTGTAGCTACATATTCAGCTCTCTGGAGCAAGGGAAATCGTTGCGCCCCTTATAGTTTCTCGTTTTTTAGTTCTTACACTACCTTAAAAATTTTACGTTTTTCCCGAAACAATATTCTGTCGTTTTTTTAGTTTTTACGCTAACTGAGTAGTTTACTGCCCTCCAATATATGTTATTTTTTAAATTAAAATATATAAATTTATAAGCACAAACATAAATCTTCACATTGACATCTACGATGTATTATTTTACGACGGTCAGTTGTTAGTCATTCGCTCAATCGGTCGACACCGTATCTTCCAGAAACACGTGATACTTTCAATCGACGTCTTTAATAGGCTCGAGTATTTATGCATTCAGAAGTGCATGCGCTGTTTACTTCATGATGCGTAGATGATTTATGAATAACTGTTTGCATGATTATTATGTCGTCAAAATGATCATTAAAAGTGGCAAATATCAATGTCGTATTTTAAATTTTAAATTGACGAATTGATTATATTGACAAGTATCATTATAAATTTTATTTAAGCACATTTGATTTATCAACAATGATATTTATTTATCATACGGTCGACAAGAAATACACAAATATCGAGTTTTAGTCTTTTTTTATACAAATTCGTATGCAAATTTTGAGAATACTAAAATTATATGAGGGCTACTTAAATAGTTAAACTTCACAATGCTTAATCATTTAACATGCGTGATAAGTGAAGATATATGTTTTTAAATAAAACCTTGTTATTAAGTAGAATTTAATTTTAATTATATTTTACAGAACGGTAAATATTATTTATTATGATGAACCTAATCATACAATTTGGACGGTGGTAGAACAAACTTTCTTGCGTTTTAGATGTTAGACAAATTCTTGAATGGTTACTCTTGAAATGTTTTTCACCCAATACTGATATACAGTGGCGTAGATACTGTAGAGTGACTGGATCAGTTGCTCCACGCCCACGAATCATGGGCGGGGGAGTAAAATTACAAATTATAACACAAAAAGTATAACATACGCGAGAGGTAAAAAAACTAAGAAACTATTATTCTGTGAAGAGCGCGACATCATTTTACAATCGAAAACTAATTTTGCTAGAAACAAGGGAGTGCCACGATTTTACTTGCTCCAGCTGAACATGTAGCTACGCCACTGCTGAAATACGCTCAACGATTTTGTATCTCGTAATATGTCCAATTCAGAAATACTCTCAGAACGATGTTGATACTGAACGCCACTATACGTCATATTGAAATACAATTATATCAATCAAAATATTGTGTCGATAGCTATATCAGCTGTGATCATATTTTATGTCAGAAAGTTTTTAGTCTTGAATCACTACTTCTTAGACATATTTTACCCAATACTAAATATGGGACTAACACTCCTATGCTTTGGAACATGCACGATTATGACCAAGGTATCAAAAAAATTAATAGCCATTTTGAACTGTTATTGGTTAATAATTTATGTTGACTGGAATATCGTTTGTATCACCACCATTATATTTTATCAGAAAGTTTTTGGTGAGTAAAAGTATTCTAGTATAGGTTATTTTGTTAAATAATTTGATCGATAGTCAGAACTCCCAAATAAAATTAAGTCAAGATCAATCTTTAGGTTATATGCCTTGAAACGTAAATAGCAAAAATTATCACAAAAAAATATTATTCATTGTCTTGTTTTACCACAAAGTTTTGGTCACATAATTTCTATCATGGATATCTTTCTTGTTTCTGTGAAAATGTGAAATATTAAAGCGAGTAAAAAGGTTTCTTCTCAACAGGAGTCAGATGGTTAAAATATGAATCAAGCACACTAGTGTCCAAAAATCAATGTATTGGCTATCTGCTTTTGGACACTTCTGGTACTTTAAATAGCATATCATTTTCGTTACGCCATGATATACAATAGAAATCGCATATTGTGTGTCAAAATATAGCAGGCAGTGGAAGGCAAAGCGAGTCTTAGAAGTGTAACATCAATTATAATAACAAATGAAAACATATTGACATATAATACAATTAATTACTTAAAACGACTTTGTTACAAGTAATAATAACGGTTCTGTTGATTCGTTGCTAATATAATGTATTTTATGCAAATTTATTGTTTTCTTCGCGTATTTAATTTACAATATATAGCCACAAAGAATACCTACGAAAATTAAATATAAAAAAACTTTTTGGACACCCCTCGAGTGAATATACCGTGAAATATTACCTATTACCGCCAAACATTTAATTAATATGTCATTAGTTTATAAATACATTCATTGGTTAAATTATTTCTATTGATTATGGTAAATTATCTTTATGCTGGTGTCACTGAAAACAAACACAGATTCAATGCGTCTTATTTTTTATTTCATTTTCTACAGGTTGATTGACACGATTATCATAATTCTTCGTGTCAATAATTATAGGAAAGCATTAAATATTTAATCACCATTATCTATGATTAATATACACGTCCATATGGTTGAATAAATGCCTGTCGCATAAATGATCATATGGTTAGTTGTGTTCCTAAATAAATACGTGCCTGTCTATGAACAAAACCTAAAAAAATATTCATATAACAGTAATGATAAAATAAAATAATTAAATTTGTTCAGGATAGACTTTTTTAGAAAACATATTAATCTAAGACGATATATTAGAAACAATGTGATAGTATATGAAACTTATTGTTTTCTTTTGTTATAAATTTATATGACAATTCTTTGATTTTATTTTATGTTTACACCACGATAACTATAAAAGTAAAACATATAAATTTCAGACTTATATTGATATATTTTTTACTAGAATTGATTGTCAGCCATTTTTTTGATAATGACGATTAAATTGTGTCTAATAATATATCTATTTCACCAATCTTTATACCCAAGCTACAAGTATGTTTATGTAGATATTTATTTATGATTGTTTTATAATTTTATCAAAAGCTAGTGGCGTAGCTAGCGAGAAGCAGTAGAAGCGAACTACTCCAGGCGCATTAATCGTGCGGGGCGCAAATGTTAGGAAGTAAAAATGGTAGGAAGTAGCGTGAAAAAGTAGCGGTGACTATCAGTCACCAAGGCAAGAAATGTCTAAGAAATCTAAGAAAAAATATATTTTTCATTTCTTATTTTATGAATTTTATTTTTCATATTATCAATAAAAGCTATGACCCTGTATACATAAAACATTTTTATTCATTAGTATAAATCTACTTTGTAAATATTGTTAACACTTAATAATCAACTAGTAAAATTGCTGCGTAGATATGCTAATTTAATGTTCATCAACAGAAACATTTTGATTTATTTAAATTCGAAAACAAATACAAATTATCATGTAAGCTTACCACGAAAAAGAATGTTTTATCGTATAATTTAACTTAATAATAGAGTTCATAAATCCGTCGCCTCAGTGCGACCCTGTGACCTGCGACTATACAAACATTGCTTTTAACATTTCAATTAACAGCCAAATGTTTGTACGAATCAGGCAAAACTGGTTTTTATTCATCATTCACAAAAAGCTCATTTCATTAACGATCGTGTGTGGCTGTTGTTACGCTTTATAATAAAATTACCAGTGTTTAATATCCAATACAATTTATCAGCAATGAAAAAGATCAGGTTTCGTTTTTTCAATTTAAAACACTGCCATACGAATATAGACTTAAATACAATTAGTAATATCGATAGATTTTGCATGATATTTATACTGTTTTAAAAGCCTTTATTTCAAGATGCAGACCCGCTTAAGTACATTACTTTTAATTAATGCATAATATACTTTTTATTATCTTTTTGTATTACTTTTTTTATAAAAAAAATATTTTTTATTTAATTAAACTGCAATTTTTATTAATAAACGTCACGATTACATTGATAAAAAGTCTTTATTTTATTTTTGATCAAACTTGACGTACAGTACGTAAACGAAACACGTGCTATTCGTTATATAATTATTTATCAACTTTTTGTTATTAAGGCCATCATTGTGCCATAAGTATATCGACGCCAATATTGCCGGAACTCAGTTTTGTGGTCTAAGTCACTTTTTAAAGTATAGTTTTATTTTTTGCAATCATTGGCACATTTTTATATTAAAACATGTTTATAAAAGTGTACAAATATTTTTTTATACAAAAATATGCTAATGATACAAGAAATTGCAAAAAAAATACTATACTGTAAAAAGTGACTTAAGCCAACAAATCAAGGTAGGCCGCGGGCTCGATAGATACCGCGGCGACAGAACGACGACGATAAAATGACGGAAACAGAGATGTAAAATAGCTATAAATAGGTGAGTGAGCAAGTGAGCAAGTTATTGTGACGACAACGTGTTGACGCACTGCAGAACTTGCTCACCTACTCACTCATATATTTATAGCTATTTTGCATCTCTCTTACCGTCGCTTTGCCGTGGTCACTCTTATATAATTTACAATTTTGGCGGAAATATTCTTAGCTTTAAGTTTAACAGTGATGACATGATATAGAAAGATGCAGAGTCTGCTGGGTATCAAAGAAACCAAGAGACATCATGTAGTGGTATCAAGTATTCTTCTCGTAAAGAGCAGATATGGAGAAAATATAATTTTATTTAAATAGCAACGACTCTCTTTGAGCAATATTTTAAATGAAATTACGTAAATTAAATAAAACAAAAAAATATAAATATAATAAATATGCACATATGCAAACATCTAAATCAACATAGTATCTATAAATAATTTATATCTAAGATCGTGTTGGTGTAATCAGTATATGGATAAGTATGAAGTACATATAAGTTTCATATATAATATCTACTTTCGTTACCACATTGTGTGTGTATCTGAAGTGAGATATTGTATGCTGAGACAAGGCGCTTATATCGACTGAATGGCTGATAATAAGATACGATATTAACGTCTACATCTGAATAAATAAATGAACATCTGTATACATAAAATTTACATAGAAGATGCATGCGACGATTCCAAACATGTGTCATAATTAACAATACAGTATTTTTTTATGAATAATTACAAGTACAGGTCATTCAAAAATAACTTATTCTTCTTTTTATATCATGTTTTCTCACAAAGTGGAGCATATGGATCTACACAGGGTGAAAATATCCACTCAAATTGGAGTAAATGGATTTCCGCAAGATGTCGCGACAGGGTATTTTTTACGAGAATTGTTTGTATGGGCATCCAGTCTTGTATTTTTATATTTTTTTAAATTTGACAGATGGAGAATCGAATCTGTATTTCCCGGATTGCTAGGCGCGCACGCTACCAACTACGCCAGCGGGGATAATAAATAGTTGATTTTTATTGGGATAAGCGATCTGAGAAGTGCTTGTGTTTGTTCATTGAACAGCAAAAAGAGTCACAGGTCTGAATAAACTGCATAAAAAACCTAATTTCTAATACGAATTTAAAATCAAGACAAAGATGCTCAGTGACTTGACTGACGGTTTTGAATCTTGCCACTGTAGAATGTAAAAATTCGACTATGTAGGACCCGATGTCCACGGGTTGAGTAGTTGGCTGACATTTGACCGGCTTTAAAAATTAAACCTGACAAATCTTGACATTCATTTTTCATTTTCTGTAAAAGTTCATACTGCTAAGATGAACTTCTACGAGCATGGTTAAAAAACATTTTAAATACATTATTTTATAATATTCCGAGTGTATTTACGTTTGACAATCTCTGAGCTTACAGAATATATCTTCCAGATCCAATCTAAATACCGTTTCATTCAATGAAAGTTACTGCTTTGTATTGTTGTATTATATTACACAGAATTTATTATTACCACTTATATTATTATTATGAAAAAAGGTTCGGTCGCCATATTGACCTTTGGGCGTTTCTCGTTGATCGAATAAAAGATTTTTTATTTGAACAATTTTAATAATATTATTTACTGCTTAGGAATATAAAGAATCAGTAATAAACTCATCCAATTATGTATTTTTTTTTATTTACTTTTGGTTGAATACATTTATTAATACAACACCACTTACTGCCTTCATTGTGTAATGTAAGAACATACGTTCATGTTTACAATTTTGAGTTACACATAAATAATATATATTATACTACGCATAAAATTTCTTCAAAATATATAAGCTTTGATGTACATTTTTATCGATGTCCTAGTTTTTTTTTCAGCCACGTTCGCTCCGTAAGTGGAGCATATGGATGTTGACAGTATTAAGATGACTACTCCAGAAAATTCATATACAGTGTGAAGATGACCACTCCAACAGTGGAGTATTTGAATCTTCGCAATGTGAAGAAGTCTATTATTTTTTCCGCATGTTGAAATTTTAAAAATTATCAGTTCACTTCATTCACAGCACGACATAACTATAATAATAACAAGTATTTCAAAACATATTTAAAATATATATAAAATACCTCACGTCTCTTTCTATGTTACTTTTTCACGTGAATTGATTGTCAGACAATTGCTTAACCTGATAGGCGTCACTTTTTATAAGTTGGCAGATGTGAGAATCGAACCCGCATTTCCCGGATGCTAGGCGCGCTCGCTAGCCTCAATGCTACTGTGTCTCTGATCTTGGTATCTTCTGGCTATATCATATACCTACACGCACGTTGCGTAAACCGAACTAAAATATACAAACATAACTAACCATTGTGAAAAAAAAAATAATCGATAATTTGACTAGAAATACGGTGGAATAATTTAGAGCACGCTTGACCTTTTGAGTGCTAAAAAACGATACATCGTTCTTCGCAGTAATCACGCGAAATGCTAACAACGATCTTTTCGCAATTTTGCATCTAACTTTTTTTATAAATTTCATGTACGGTAAATAAAAGACGTAATTTCTTTGAAATTCATTTAATGTTTTTTATCAAAAATAATCATAAATCTAAAAATTTCCGGGAATCTCAAACATTGAAAGACATCATATTTATATATAGCTAAAAATAATAGCTTATAAATTGTTAATAAATATGAAAACCAAGTAGTTTTTATGCAAATACGGTTTTAGTTATGTATTAAAAATTAAGAATTAAAAATAAAGATTTCTTGCAATTTTATCAGTAATAAAATCCAGCGCCAAAAATTCTAGATTTTATTGGACATTAAACTTATAGATTAGTTTAAAATATAATATGCTGATTGTCTCTCGTTTGATGAAATGGTTATTTTTATTTTTTATTTTCAATTAATTTAAAAAAAAAATCCGTTACTATTGTAGACGTTCTATAATTACTCAAATTTTTAAAAGCATATATACTCATGATATTTTGATAAATGTCGGAATTCTTCAAGTTTCTGGAGCCTGGTTAACGGTTAGTATCAGAGTTTATTTTTTTTAAGTTTTAGATGTAGATGAGACAAAAAGTTTTGAAAATACGAAAAGTTTCAATAAACTTTTCATAAAACAAATAGTTTGATTTCAATTTGAAAAAAGGAAAAAAAATATGTCGACGAAAGAAAGTTTCGTACGCTGGAATCAATTCAAATAAGCACATTACCAAAGGTGAGGTGATTTGATATACAGCAAAAGATTGGTCGAAAGTAACGCACACTGCAACAATATAATAAAGTGGCTTGTAATTCTGTTGAATATTATCATGCCCAAAGGTGTCCATCACAATGAGTGGTCATAAGGTATAGTGATGTTAAGTGATACTCAACCATTATTTATTTAAGTGCTTAATATTTTCAATTTAATGAAATTATATAAACTAGAATCATACTTTAATCATTAAATTAAGACACTCACATAAAACATATGTTCAACCCCTTGGTGATGATATCAGAAATTTCCTGATTCTACATGAATTATGAAGATAGATTCCAGGATTTTTTTATCTAAATTCTTGATGCAATACCTTATATTGTAGTTAAATAAAACAAATCGAACACTTTCTTCAACTATAAATTCGTAAAATTTAGATAATCACGTGGTTACTAACAACCTAAATAAGGGATATAACAATTTAATCGATAATCCGTTTGTGTTGATACGTAAATGACACAACTTTATATAACAAAAATTGAAGACAAACAAGTTCTGTAAAATTTTTGTTTAATTGAATATATCATTTAAACTTTAAGTTATACTAAATTATTTAAAATCAATTTCCATCAAGCACCATCAGTCAAAATTATTAATTATTTAAGTAATACGTCCAATATCTTATATTTCAATAAAAAAATATGAAGTTTTTTCAATGATGAAGTCATAACTGATGCAGTGTTTTTGAATAAACATTAAAAACCTTTTATAGATAACTTTAAATATTTAAAATAACACATTCATTTTACTGAACGATCCTTTGAGAACTTGGTTCAAATATGAATTAGTTTAAACTCGTCGTTTATAAAAATAGACATGAATAAACTTCTTCATAAAATGCAATTATATAAAAAAAAACACTTTATATTTGTCACACCACGGCATACGTTCACATGATGAGTGACTAGTGGAGGGATGTACAATTAATAAATAATGCTCTTTTAATCTCAAATAATTTATCATTACATTCTGATAATCCATAAATTCCAATAAATTACACAAAATAGTTTCAATATAAAATGTCTGATTTAGTTATTGCATATCTTTCTTTTGTTTTACTCTTTGTTCAAAGCAATCTAAAATATAATGATATTGTCAAAATATATTACATTAAGCACAGTTGACTTTTTAATTAGAGAAAAAATTAAATAATGTAAAAAATATATATGTGACATATCGATTAGATTATAGTTAAGTATTAGACACGGTTAAGTGATACAAAAGTGTTTATACATGTTTAAATAAATTGTTGATCTCCACTGTTATCCAGTACAAAGACTATCAGAGTCGTGCTCCCATCCTTTCTTGGGTGACGTCTTCATAATTTGTTGGACAGACGCTCTGCCAAATGAATACTGGTATCACTTTTAATTGGATTTTTAAAAACATTTTCCTGCTTAAAAGCATAAATTATAATGCTGTTAATAGCTATTATTAACATTGAAAAATTGTTTTGAAAAACTCCCCAATAACGATACACAAAAAAGTTTGCACATATTCATTAATTGGAATATTTTTTTAAATCCCATGTTGAAGGAAGACTAAGTATTTTGGCAAGATTACATTTGAGAGCTTTATTAAATTATAACTTTTATAAATATAAATATATATATATAGCCGTGCAAAATTAAATAAAAGTCGCATAAAAAATGACATCCCAATTCACGTAAAAGGAAATTTTGCTGTTCATTTTCTAACGTTCCTTTCAATTAATTATCTTCAAATATTTATAGCTTAATTACTAAGAAAATATTTTTTTTAAATAAATAAAGTTGTTACAATGATATGTGAAGCGTACCATGATCGCAAGATGGTACAGCCAGATAGTGAGACTGCGTGGCAAGGAAGGAATCTTTAAACTGAGGATATATTAAGGGGGGGCAACATTGAAAGTGGGGGGTTGGGGGTCTGAGTCTGTGGGCAATTTAAAAACAAATAAAGGTGTCAGCTCACCATCACAATATGCCCGACGGGGGGCAGGTACGATACAAAACGCGAGATGATACTATTGTATATTTATAAACATAATTTGTATGTAGGTGTAGTGATGTTTTATGTTTCAAAACCAGATGAATAATAAATGGAACTGACGTTTTCTGGCTAGCAAATATATTTAATTTAAAAAAATGAAACAATTTTCGTTACTTCATTTAAATACACCTTCTAAAACTCCAATTGATAAGCGTACGATAATATTCTAAAATAAATTAAATATTTTATTTGCCATTTCCGTTCAAAATGTGGAACAAATTAATCTACATAGTGTAATGATATCCACTACAGAGATGGAATATATGGATCTCCGCAATGGGAACACATGTCTTGAAAGTTTTTTTTACGAAAAGTGGATGGACAAACGGTCCTGCATATTTGTTTTTTTTATGAAACTTTACTTAACGTTTACTAATAAGTTAATGGCTATAGCAATGGACTATTGGGGAACATCAGTTGATCATTCAATAATGGAAGTTTCA
>JAGVSQ010002669.1:0-23902 GCA_022683975.1 Rhyacophila evoluta | reverse complement strand
TCAGAATTTAAAATCAATTTCCATCAAGCACCATCAGTCGAAAATATTAAAATTAAAAATAGTGATTTTTGTTATAATAGTTTACATAATACATATTATCATGTCATGTTATGACTTACAAAATATTTTTGGAATGGTTTTTTTTAAACTAGATAATATGTTTTGATATTTAAGCTGTAATTGAAATCAATGATTAAATATTAAAATGAGAGATTCAAATATGTGATTCTTTACTGTCCAAAAATAAGGAGTTACAGGAAAATTATAACCATTATGGAAATTGTAGCCGAATATTAATATTTTCGGTTACAATTATTAATTTTAAATAGTAGCAATTTTTACTGTCATGCCATTATTATCAATAGATAATTTACGCAGTATCGATATTGGCATGATAATGAAAATGGTTAAAGACATCGTTACAAGTATGAATAATTATAATCGAGGTGGTTAAAAGTAAAAACACCACTGTCCATAACATAATCATTAACATGACTCACTCATATTGTATTAATCTTTACCACATTAATTACGCATCATTTTAGTTAATTTATTTGATAAAAGTTTATTGAAACTCACGACAGAAAAATATTAGAATTAGTAATTATTATAAAAAGCCATCATTAAATTTATTTAATTTACCGAGATATTTCATAAATGGACAGTGGCGTTTTTGCCTTTAACTCGCTCAATTATCCTATTTTAAGGCGAACTAAAGCGCTGTGTAAAAGTATTGTTATCATGTTTGCTGCTAAGCTTGGTACCGTAGTGTAATGTCGCTTGGCGTAAATAATCCTTAAATTTATTAGAACCAGGACAATACTAACCAACAGAGCAGCCTTCCTCATCAGAGAAGTCGGAGCAGTCAGCGTTACCATCACAGCGGTACTTGTTATTTAAGCAGGTACCATCCGCACACGCGAAGGAGTAACGATCGCATCGGATATTTTCTGCAAATATAATTACAACTTTAGAACTGAAACAAATATATAATTTTTAAAAATATTTTATATGAAGCGTAGCGTCCACAAGAATGCGTGTACCAAAATATAAGTATTAAAACTAATATTTTAAAACTGTTTATTGAATCTTACATACTATGACAGATAACTGACCTAAAATTTGACTGAGATTAGGATCGTTTTAGTTATTTTACTAAAAATCAACTTATTTATTTAACACTTCACGTTGTTATTGGGCAGAGTAATTTAATTAATACCTAGTAAATCGTCGCCAATATTGCAGGAACACGTATCTTGATTTTTGCTTTAAGTCACTTTGTAAAGTATAGTTTTATTTTTTGTAATCTCTTGTTTTGTTTATACATTTTTAGATTAACACGTACAGGCGTGCTTAAATTTTGTGCCAATGCAAAAATGTGCCAGTTATACAAGAGATTGCAAAAAATTAAACTTTGTAAAGTGACTTAAACAAAAAAACCAACATACGTGTTCCTGCAATATTGGGGATAAAATTTTATTTATTTAAATACTTTTGATTGGCTCAAGATTAATTTACATTACGTCCTCTCGTGCGAAAGTAATATATTATATATTTCGAAGATTCCTCGGGCATCATTCCAATTGGATCGTTCCTAAAAATTAATCATTCCTCGGTAGCCAACTGATTAATAAAAGCGTTATTTCTATAAAATGATTTTTTATTATGGCAGTTTTGATATAGAATTATAATTAAAATAATTATGGTGTTGGACATTATAATTAAGATACAATAAAAATAAAATGAAATTCTGCAATTGCCAAAGAAATTTAAAATACACTACGGATTAAGTAAGATTTGAGGGAGCCACAATGTACATATTACAATCTAAATATATAATAATGTAATATACAATAATATAGTGGCATGCATGGGATTATAGTGCATGCTATGAACCACCACCGTGCACTTGGTTCAATTATAATTTCTATTATACATAAAGATATGGGTTCATAAAACAGCCTTTTACTTATTGGCATACTGTACCTTGATGCGTTAAAATTAGTTTATTTATACATATTAAAAAATAAATACCATTCACTATTATTTACTTATGATCTTAAATTTGCATTCCAATGTGAATCCATTATTTTGACAAAGCCCCGCTTATGCAATATGAGCGAAACTCCAAAATGATGATGGTGACAAAAATATAGTAGTTTCTTTACCATGTCCGCTCTGTAGGTGGAACATATGCCTCTGAACAATGTGAAGATATTCACTACGGAAATGAATAACATGATCTCCATATTGTATAGATAATTTGTCATGTTCAAGAGAATTTGCTAACGGTCAATTGATCACCTATTGGACATCCATTTTTGCATCTTAGTTCTTTTTTTTAAATCACGCAGTTGTGGGATTCAAACCCGTGAGCACGACTTAACATTATTTTTTAGTTATTGTGGAGGTGTTATAGTATTTTATTTTTACTCGTTGGTCGTCCTGTCGATTCAGTTTTTTTAATATGAATAGATTTTTTTAAATAATGGACGCTTAGTAATCAGTAAGCGTGAAATGAATATCGAAATTTCTGTATTTAAGGAGATTTAATAGTTAATTCAATGAAGTGTTCAGATCATATGAATTGACATGAATATATGAACGTATTAGCCCGACGCTACGATAGCAAATCGACAGCGGTAGAGCGTCAGTAGCATAGATGCAAAATAGCTATAAATATGTGCGTGAACAAGTGAGCAAATTCGGCAGCGCGACAATACGTTGTCGTCACAACAACTTGCTCACATTTTCACTACATTATTTATAGCCGCTTTGCATTTCTGTTACTGACGCTCTGCCGCCGCGGCATCTATCGGAACTCCGGCCTTACGTATTATATTTTAAATTATTTGATTGTTAGCGTGTACTTACCGCAATTTCTTTCGTCCTCTTTAAAATGGCAATCGTATATGCCATCACATAATCTGTCTATACCGATACAAGTCCCATTGTTACACTTGAATTCTTCATGGTCACAGCAGTGGTTCTCGTCAGAGCGATCTTGGCAGTCAAATTGGCCGTTGCAACGCAATGTTTTGTTTATGCAGCCACCGGACAAGCATTCGAATTCGTGTAGCATGCAAACTCGAGATTCTATAGCAACCACAACCAAAACCAATTCTGCGGATTAGATTCAAGGCTGGCACAAAGTAATGGAGAGCGCTATAATATTCACTACCATCGACATTAAAATGTGATAACATCGAAAATAAATAATTCATCTACGATTAAGTTTGTCTACTAACGGTTATTATATACATACACTAATATCAAGAGTTTTATAATACTATTCATACAACTTATATTTCATACCAAATATTCAATTTTTATTAAAACCGATCTTGATATATAATATAAACAAATAGAAATACATAACATTATCCATTTAACTACGCCTAGTAAAAAATATATACTGACTATGTCTACTTATAATATCTCTATAACCAAAGAGTGGATATCTATAATGTCTGTATTATTAGTTCACGATAATTTAAGTAAAATTCAACTAAATATATGTGACATATAATATATGTAAGATGAAATATACTATGAAAATGTACTATGAGTTTTAACCAAATAACCAAATTATTAGTATCTCTAAACCTTAAATTGAAAAATCAAATACTAAATTATATAAAATTATTTAATTTGTTGAAATTTAATCGATTGCAATACAATAAAAACACAGCTCCACATATTAAATATTGCTATCTTATCGACTTGGTTATCTTTCCCATAATGTATGGATATTATTTTGTTTATCATGGGTTCGATTTTAAAAAGCAAGCACGACTCTAATGGTTTAAAGCAAATATGTGGTTTGTTATTGATTTCAAATGAAATTTTTCTTGGATAAATTAGAGTCAAACATCATACTTTTTTATGGGAGGGTTGCCATCTCGACCATCCTTCATGTGTGTATGGATTTTCCTCTTTAAGACACCCATGAATATAGCTAATAAATATTTATAGACTGTTTGCTTAGCATATTTTATAGTGACGAACTTACACAGTTACATAGAAAATCATTAAAAAAAATGCTTGTTAGAAATTAATTTTCCACTTTTTTTTAAATATGAATAAATATCGTCATTTATGACTGGTTCACTATTTAGCGTCGTCAGGTTTTATAAGTATATAGAACGTCGGAAGGAAAAAGGACGTAACCCACACAGTATAAATTTTGAAGGAGGCACAAAAAACTTCTAATAAATGTTTTTTTTAACCCTCCCATTTTCTCCCAACGTGGAGCATATGAAGATACACAGTATGAAGATATCCACTCCTAAAGAGGAGTATACATGGATTTCCGCAATGTGAAGGGATCTTAACAGATTATTTTTCACGAAAATTGTTTGTCAGACAATTGCACACCCCAATGAGCATTCAGTCCTGCATTTTCAGATTTTTAAATATCCACAGATGGGGTATCGAACCCGCATTGCTAGTTTTTAAGTAAAATTAAAAAATAAATAAATAGATATAACTTTGTGGTGCATAAAGATTAAAACTGTTGTCCTATTTACCCAATTTGATATTAATTTAATGAAATATTTCAGAAGAAAACAATAAAATATATGTAGTAGAAATCCTTTGTCCTTTCTTTTTCCAGTCATAGAAGCTTTATTTAGATACTAATTCAGCATTTGCTGCTTATGACTGAGGATTACATCTTTTTTCCTTTCCAGGGTCGATATTCTAACAAAACACTGATGAAACTATTCAAAAAGTTTTCAAGTTAGATTCTGATTGAATATTCAGTATAAACTGATAGGGGGGTATTAATCGATTAAAAAAAAATTCGCACCATGACAATTTTCCTCATCGGAGAGATCGTTGCAATTACGGACACCATTACACTTCAGAATGATAGGAATGCTGACGTTATTGCTCCGGCAGACGAAGAATTTTGAAGACCTGTTGGCTATTCAGCAATGACACAATTATATTTTAATCGTTTAATGTACAGGAAGAGAAAGTTACATACGTAAACGACGGAGAATAGTGTATTATTGAGACATCAGAAGCCACCACCAAGAGGACAAAATAAAGGAAAAATAAGCACATATCTATAGAAGATTATGTAGGTAGACAAGAAGAGAGATACATTAAGTAAAATTAATTGAATATAGCAATAATAAATATGCCATTTAGGCAAAATTATCCGTCACCTCTGTAAATGGAGAAGAATCGCAGACGTAAACAAATATCCATAAAAAAATGTTGGGCAAACAGAAGAAAGAAAGAAAAATATATAAGAAAAAAATGCTTTCAGAAATATCACATAAACAACTATATTAATGAATAATAAATATGAAATAACATCTAATGTGATAGAAGAACTATCAGCCGGAGTTTTAGAAGATAAATAGTAAAAGAAAGCCCAATTATTTTGATTTTGTGCCATATATAACAAACGATAGTTTATATAAAAAGCTTACAAATGATAAACGTTATTTTAATATTGAAGGAATAATAAATAACCTTACTGGTATTGTGTTTTTTTTTACCGTATCCACTTCAAAATTGAAGCATGTGGAAGTACACGTAGTGAAGATGTCTACCCCAGAAATGGAGTATATGGGATTCCGCGATGCGAAGACATGCCCTCAAAGATTTTTTCTCGTGAAAATTGGCTGTCAGTCAATATTTTAACTCATTGGGAATCTAGTATTGCATTTTCCATTTTTTTTTTTAATCTGCTAGATGCGGAAATCGAACCCGCATTTCTAGACTACCTATTTAATTAATTTGATTCTGTCTTAAGCAAAGCTGAGTGTAATTTTGGTATTTAAATCAATCTGAACGTATATTTGCTATCGGTTTTTTATTATTTTTTATTTAATTCACAGCGATTAAAATTTTGAGCTTGACAATAATTGAAATATGTTTACTGCATAGAGTCTGTATTTCATTTCGTAATTTACTTTATAATAAAATTTTAAAATTTAATTATCAGCCATTTTTCATCAATTCAAATTTTAAATGGAAGATTATTGTGTCATTCGCACCACTGTGTTATTTAAAAACACCATTTTGAGACTTAAAACCCAAGGAGTTGTATTTATAATAAATAAAGAATCAACGATAGTCTAATATATTGAATGGAATACATAACATGTACCGTATATTTTCGATAGTGAGAAATACCTCAAATGTATAAGTATTTATTTACTGTTGAAATAAGCCATGCTTCTAATATTTAGTTCAGTGGCGTGCTGGATTAACTTTATTAACTTATTGTCAGAGTATTTGAGCATCGGTAATAGCTTCGATACAGTGTAAAGATTCAGAGTTACTTTTGGACCATAAGTTTCACCACAATTTAAAGACAATGTGTAAAAAAGTGCGAATTTCAGTCCAAAAAATGTGGCGTGTGTTAGTAAATAAGGAAAAAAATACAATAAGAACAATTTACGACTAAATATACGGTGCAAGCTGATTGATATATCAACTAAGAGTGTAATGGATGCATTTCAAGCGATTTGTGAATACATTTGAAGGCAATATTCATTCAAGCACTCACCAAAGCAATTTCTTTCGTCGGATTTGTCGGTGGGACAGTCTACATGACCATCGCATCTCTTCGCTTGCGGAATGCACGTGCCAAAATCGCATTGCCATTGCCGGGACGTGCACGCTACGATATGGTAATATTAGACCAATGTAAGTCAAGATGGCGCACATTAATAATTATGATCAATGATTGATTATTCGCAATCAGTTTATACAAGCTAAAATTGTGACCAATTTCAGGTCGTTGCTTGAGAATTGCTACTATTATAAAATCGGATGTAGACTAATCCAGAAAAGGTACAAAAAACACTATCCTACAAAGATAGATAAAAATAATAATTTTCTTGTTATTATGATTAATGAGTTTTTCCCGGAAATCCCCGGAAACTCCTGTATTTTTTAAATGCCGTTTACCGGGATTTTTCTGATTGGGTTCCTATGAAAAACGGAAAAATACGGCAATTGAACTTTAATTATTTCTCGTTTGATTTTATCTCATCAAATTTAACTCATTGAATATAAATTCAACTTGACTGATAAACTTTTAAAAAATCTACATGGTGCCGAACTTTGCTATATTTTCGAAAGGATTTATTTAAGTGATTTCCAACCATATCTAATAAAAATCGTACTTTTTATACATCAAATTACAGAATATAGACTTTACATATTCTGTCACCAGAATCGGCTCTATGGTTGCTGGCGCTTTGTACAATTTGGCGCTCTTTAAAAGTATATTTATAAAAAAAATCTCAGGTGAACAACTAAAAATATAGAAACGTATTGTAAACCATGTACAATAATTAAATCCACGTGAATTTATAGTACTGTTTTGATTTGGTACCCGAGCATATTTGCGTAGTGTCATTAAAAGAGACTCTCTTTCTATATACTCGAATCTGCATTTTTCCATTTTAAAAACGTCAGATTGAAAACATGTTTTATTTGTGATTTAGCGCCCCTAAGCACACGTCGCCCCGAGCAATTACCAGTGTTGCCGGTACCTTGAGACGGCTCTGTATGTCATGTATACTTATCGTTGGCAAGGAATCAGTAAATGATTGATCTAAAATATGTTATTCACTCTAATTGGTAAGAAATAATGTATTTATACATACGACAATCTACTTCATCTGCCATATCGTTTGGGCAATCTATAGATCCGTCACAGCGAAAAAGAACTGAAAGACATGTCCCGTCAGCACATATGAATTGACCATCAATTTTGCACACGTGCACCCCTGACCAACTCGCATTAACTATGCACCAAATTTTTTACCATACATTCAAATCCAATCGATTTCGTCAGACGCAGCACAAAGGAAAGAAGATTAGTGTTAGTATTATCAAAATATACAATAAAAGTATTACATAATATTATTATGAACCAGTTATAACATAATAGTAAAAATAAAGACGAGCAAATAGTTTGAAAAGAAGTATTTTTTGTTAATAACATTCACATGTGTATTATTCAATAAATAATATTGTATTAAAATTCATAAAACTGTATATGTATATTTCAAATCAAATAATGAAAAACCAAATTGTTTTGTAATCAATAAATATTATACTAAAGCGGATGTCATATGGTACCTATGGATTTTTAAATTTATTATTTTTGGCCTGGATTTCGACGTTGATATCTTAGGCCGAGTCCAGACAGAAGGGAACGAAGGCAGAATCCCAGCATTCGCTTGTTTTAGCGTCCGGTTATCCATACACATCGGACCGAGCATTCGCTTATTTAAGCCTTCGTTCGCTTCTGTCTGCACGGGTCTTAAATAACCGATGCTTGTTAGTTTGTATGCCGTTTGTACACGTGCGTACGGTCTGAGGATGCCAAACGCCGAAACCCAGCCGCTTTTAATATTAATCTACTTTTTCCGTTAGTATATTTGAGTAACGTGCTGTATTTCGTTTTTCATTATCTTATTCACTTGCTTATAATAATGCATCAAAGCAAAAAATGCTGTTTAGTTTTTCATTAATTAATTAATATTTAAATACAAATTAAAATATACGTCAATCGATATTAATTTTGATTTTATTTTTTATATTAAATAAATTCAAGCAACACACTCATTCAAAATGTCATCTTGTCTTTAATGTATTGTATAAAAATATAAGTTAGTATAAAATAGTATTTACCTGGCACTTCATAATCGTCACAGCGTTTTGAAGCGTCAATGCATCTTCCATCAGCACATCGGATGTCTCCATCCGGACATCCAGCTGAAAGATCAAAAAATGATTAATATGGAATGACTTAAATGTAGGGGTTTCATTCGGCCAATTACAGTGAATTAATATCACTATGGCTGTAAATAATATATAATGTAAAGTATAGTACGCATCTATCGGACAGACTAATAAGCCATTTAACGGCGTTGAAAATCTGTATATCGATATTCAAACTGTCAAAAATCAAAGATTTTTTCACGAGAATTGGCTATCCGAAAATTGCGAAACCTATTAGGCATCCAGTACTACATATTTTATTTTTAAATCTTGCAAATAATGGATTTAAACTGTTATTTAAAGCGGACACGTTGTTATTAACGGCAAGTATTCTTGGAAATAATTTCCATTGTTAAACGAAAAATAATTTACGAATATTATCGAAGTTTGCGGATGGATGTTTTTCATTTTTTTATTATTTCCTTGTGTATTTCGAACATTTCACAATTATTTTGGTCAGATCTAGTTACATGTACATAAATCAAATGTAAGGTTATGTCACCCATTTTTTGTGATGACTAAAACGAAATAGAATTACTTGTCCGACGATTCTCAAACTTGGCAATAGCCAGTATTATCTCGTGCTCGATATAATTCATAGATTCTTATATTACAATTAATACTTTTCCGTCCACCACCTGATAATGAAGTGAAGCGCTCTTCAAAGTGCCAGAAGTGATCAAAAGGCAACATCCCAAGCCCTTGGAGTCTATTAGATATTCTAATTAGCTAATCCCTGATAATATATAGCAAGAAGAAACTTTCTCGCTCGCATTAATATTATATTTTTGTGATGAAGCATTTTACTACGTTAAATGGCACATTTTTTAGATGTAAGGGAAGTGGCTGAATTTTGAAACTATAACGTTACTGGGTAGTGACTTACGGAAATTATATACGAATCAGTAAAGATATAGTAATTATATGTGTAATAAATCATAAATATATATATATACCTGTAGTATATAATATTATGTATGAACGTACAAGGTGAATATTTTTTTTTAATTAATATATACCCCACTTGGTTAATTGTATAGATTCCGCTAAATTATTGATCTATAATTTACTACTTAGAATAAATAATACTTACGGCAATTTTCTTCATCTTCACCCTCACGACAGTCCACTGTTTGGTCGCATCTCCTAGAGGCTTCCACACACATCCTGTCATTGCAGGCGAATTGGTCGCTTGAGCAAGCACCTGAAAAAAAATGAAATGTAAGAAAAATCATAAATTCGTGAAATAAAGGGAAAAGATTGCTTAATACATTTATTTATTATCCGAAAAAAATATCGCGTGAGAGAAGTCTAAAGATCTGGAGCGAATTAAGGACTATACTAATGTTTTACTGTCAGTGGCGTAGCTACCGTGGAGCGGTTGGAGCAATTGCTCCGGGTGCATGAATCATGGAAGGCGCAAAATTAGAAAGGATTCTTCTTCTTTTTCGCTCCCTTAGTGGAGCATATGGACACCACGTGCTACCTCCAAGAATCCTTGTCGCCCGCCAGTATTCTTGCATCCTCACAGGCCATACCTGCATACCGTACTCCGCCGAATACATTCTATAGATTGTATTTAGCGGCCTTCCGGAACGCCGACGACCGATCGGCTTAAAAAATAAGTAGGTCAGGTTCTGACATTCTTGTAGCATCCACAATATGTGGCCAGGTCCAGCGTTGCAACTTCACTTTGTCAGTGATAAGTGGCTGCATAGTCCGTTCTCTTATCTTCTCATTTCGAACAAAGTCATACCACCGTATGCCTAGAATCCTCCGCAGGCATCTGTTCTCAAAGCTCAGAATACAGTTGTTTTGGGCCTTTGTTGGGTGCCATGTTTCACAACCGTAGAGCAGCACTGACAAGGATTACTACGCGAGAACTAAACAAAATCGAAAAACTATAACGTTGTGAATAACACGACATCATATCTCGAAATAAAACACGTGAACGCAGCGATTTCACTTGCTCCAGAGCACTGAATATGTAGCTACGCCGCTGTCCGCTATACTCACTTTTGACTTAGGTTGTCATTTCTGACAAAATACCACATACATAATCATATAATTATACATTATACTGCACATGTTTTATAATTGTAGTATTAGTTACAAAATTGTATTGTCTTTCTACAAAGCATTATAATATTTAATAAATGGATTACGATTGAGAAACGATGGAATATCGATACAAATACTTCAAGCAACTCTTTTAAGAGTGTGCAATAAAGACATTTGTTTGATTGTCGCTGCGCTAGGTCATTGTGTTAACGCGTCAAATGTTTCACAAAGACGTGGTTATTTCGCCTAATTTATGTTCTGTGTATTTATTACAAATTGGGGAGCGGAGATTCATAACTGCGGCGCCAATTAACCTAGCGAAGCAAATCGTGTGGTTAAACAAATAGCCATTGAATAATTTTTTTAACAATATTTTTAATGAACTAATATGTCGAATATGCATATTTAAAATTTATAATTTACTACAATACAGCGGAAAATAATGCAAAAAGTCATTAAATTCCTCTGATTTCAATACACAAAATAAACTTTAAACGCGATTATCTCCGTAGTCTTTTTGCGAATTAATGACTTTTTCCTATCAACGACGAAATGTTTTATAATATCATCTATCAACCGTTTTAACTGAATTGAATTATGTATAACTCTATTTAATAATGATTGGGGAGTTGATCTGGGACGCCTATAAAGCATGTTATAAATTATCGATCACTCCAAAAATTCAACAACTGATTTCTTTCTATTAGAATTGGATAACAAATTTCTCTCTAATAAACTCCGCTTCATATATGAAGTGATCGATATAACGTAAAGACGTCTCTTAATATTTTCTTTCACAAAGATCGATTGTCAACCCATTAGGAATGTAATCATAGATTTTTGAATCTATATGTATATTAAATAATGTGAATTCACAAATGATATTTGTAAATAAAATAGTTACAAATATTTGTGAGTGATATGATAATTAAATAAATAAAGGTAATATGGTTTCAAATAATATTTTTGTATCAAATAATGTTTTCATTTCAAAGTCCAATAATAAAATTTAAGAGGCAAATTTTTAAATATGATAAAATATCCTTCGCGAGCTACCGGATGCCTCTCACGAGCGACCGTATGGTGACCACTGATGTACACTATGAGAGTGTAAGCTTGAATTTAAAAACTTGGCTTCGTAAAACATACTTTAATCTAGATTGTATTTCAAATTAATTATGACCATTAGAGGTTAAGAGTTATATTTCGATTGTTATAAAAAAAGTTTGTCACAGTAAAAGATCGCGTCATTAATAAAAATTTTATCAGTCATTTTGTGTAAATATACATCGTCATTAAATATTCACTTATGTTTGTTTATTAAATTATGAAAATATCAAAGAAATCCGTGTGTTTCTAATACTCGATCACCTAAATATCATGTGTGCATTATATGAACATGTTTTTTAAAATCCTTTATGGCTGTGTTGTAATAAATCTTCAGTTAATATGTCACTGCATGAAAGCGTCAACACACAGGTCTCCACGACTTTTATAGCATATTCGTTGCTTTTATAACAACAACAAAAATACAACTCTCTTTTATGAATTTAATTCAGTTTAGTGAGGATAGTCAAGTGGAGTAGTTAGACATGGCGGAAAACATCTTACGAACACCGATCGGCGGTAAGTTTAACAAAATTTTGTATATAATAGTGTTTGCACTGCTTAAAGTCTTTAGTCTCAGGCAATTATAGAAATCCATAAAATGCTATTTATTTGGTATTTTTTATTGTTTAGAGATTTTTTCGACAATTATAGAATTCTCAATATATGTAATGTGATTGAATTGTTGATATCTCTTGTTTCTTTAATTATGTATGTGTCAATGGTTAATTCGTTCTCGGTGTGCTATCTTTATAATATAACGTTTAAACGTTGCGTTTGGTTTGGTGAAAGGTTAAAATTTGCCTCTTTCATTACTTTTCACTATTGTGCAAAATAATTAATTCATCTGGTTATTTAGGTGCGTAAATATATAATGAAGATTTCAATAAAACTAGAGTTCAATCGAATCCCAATTCTCCATTTCTAAAATTGATACCTTCACATAGTGGAGATTCATACATGATCCAATGTCGGAGCAAACATGGTAAAAACTTAACAAGTCGATCGGATATTCATTTAGGCAAAATCGTATCTTCAACAATTTATTATGTTTGATGGAGTTATTTTATACAATACAACCATTTGGCATGCAAACCAGTAGAAAAAAAAATTAATAAATATTAAAAACAATTAGCTTATAATATATTCCCCAATTTTTATGCTATCGATTTTTTAATTATATCATTCCGTCAATATAGAGACTCGCATAATTACTGTAGTAATCACATTTTTATCGATATCTATAAAGGTTATTTACGCATAGATTCGTACGGAAAAATGAGGCCCAACTCGCAACGATCAAATTGAAAGTTGACAAACTTAAACAAGTGGAGATTAAAAAAATGGATTAAGTAATAGAAAAAATATTGTTACTTCTGTTTTAGATACCATTTTGGTGTTCGATAGAGATGAATTACATTTAGCAGAGTTACTAGGAAGCCGAACAAATCCTGATGGGCAAACATCTATATTTATACATTTCAAAGGATGGAATAGTCGGTAAGTATACAAATATCCATCAACGAAAGTAAATACTTAGGTAGCAATATATAATATTTATCGGATCAAGCATTTATTTATTACATGTGAATGATTTTTGTTTTGTCTTTGGATTCAAAAGATATATAACAAAAATCCTGGGTGTCAATAATACAACTGTGTGGAAAGACTAATTTCAAATTTGATCCTCATTATTGGAAGCAGATTGATTGAAATTTCTGAGACTTCTGTACTTGCGGTATATGGATACTATCCGTGGTTTTATCCAACTGCTTTCATGTTGGGCATGCTTTTTGACTGTAGCTTAAAAATGATGAGGAACATGTACATGACGACGTATTTTTTTATTAGACTTAGGCCTCGGGGAGGATAGCAGAGTGACCATAACAGAGATGCAAAATAGCCATATATATCTAAGTGAGTAAGTTCGTCAGTCACTACACTCGCTCACTTGCTCGCTCACATGTTTATAACTATTTTGCATCTCTGTTTCCGTAGTTTTGTCGCCGCGACATTTATCGTGCCCGCGGCCTTATGCGTGATCTGATTGATAACTCTGCCGCTCTAGATAATATCTGTATGTATGTCCCCGATAACTACATGAGAAATTGAGAACATCAGCTGTTTTTCATTCTTAAATGCAGGACTATTGTGCCAGTAGTCATTGCTAATGCGGAGAGCAATGTCGATGATATCGAGATTGCCTCGGATATTGATATCTACCACCTATCTGACACTGAATTTAGATGGATGCTATTATAAATATTTGAATAGGGCCTATCTAACTTACTTGGTAGACACTATCAATCTTTATCTTTTTAAAATTTATCTCTTTGTTCTTTGTTTTTTATTACTCGTCTTTTAAAATTTTTGCTATAATCGTATTTATATCGTGTTTTAAATATATTGAACTTATAATTTGTAATATTACAACATGTATAAAGTAAAAAAATATTTCGTAAAATAACGCAATTATTTTAGTGCAAATAATGTTTCATACTTTTCAGATATGACGGGTGGATTGAAATGACTCGTGTGGCTCCTCTTACAGATGAAACTAAACGGCGATTTGAGCTCTTTAAAACCCTTAGAGAAATGGAACGAAAAGGTGAGTGGTAATTTTTTTGCTTGAAATATTTTACAGACTAATACTCTCCTGTAGATCATATTTAGCTGGACATAGAATTGCACCAAGACAAAGACCAGTTTAAGACTTAAAGTTTACTATCGAAGAAGGTTAGTTCAAAGCAGCTCATGGTCAAGATAGATCGAATATTACTACTTCATCATACAGAAAAAGGTTTGTTGGTTAGGTTGTTTTCTTTTTTTATCGTTATCGAATTTGGGTATCGAATATTTGTTACCGTTACTAGTACCCAATACTTAATCTGAAAATGATTACTTATGTGTGCTTTTTTTGGTTAAGTATAATGAACCGGTTAATTTTTTAGAATGAGTACTTTTTGCGTAAACAAAATTCCGAAAAATCTACGAATTTTGAAATTTCTACAACATGAATGAGGATATCTTCCAAAATGAATTCGTACAAAAGTACTCAATACTTGATATCGATTACTTATAAAAAAGAACCAGTACCCGTGAGTACTCAAAAGTACCTGTTCCACACATTACTAATCGTTATGAATAAAATGATTCTATTCGTAATGCCGTCAATATCTTCTGCTGGCATCTATTGTCAAATCTCACTGTATGGTCGTTCAAAGCTTGGTTTGTATAATAATTCGCATTATTATGTCAGTTGAATCATGATGATAGTGGCCATTATCAGATCTCCGAGCGCTTATAGTGAGTGCTCTATCGAAATTGTTGATGTAAGGTTAATATCGAATTTAGCTTTCTTAATGAAGTTAGTCACAGGCGTGCCGTAAAAATCCGTTTTTATATTGGTAGCAAAAGTTCTTACGTTGGTAAGTAGGACACACACGTGTGGGATGTGAAAGGTTTCGTGCGTGTTTTGTGTCTACTACCACACAGAGAATAAAAAAAACGATACAACACTTTGTAATTTGCTGACCAGTGAGGGTAGGAATAAATGCATATGAAATATTATGTGGTATTTAATTTATTAGTTCTTAATCTTTCACTACAGCAGAGGATGACGTGGATAACAATTGTCGATCTGAATTGTGATACAACATATAACAATTCAAGAATTGTAAATAAGTATTTTGTTAATAAAACTTTTTTCCCTCATCAATAATTGTCATTGTATTGCACATTTTACAATGTTTTCTACTTGCCGACATAAGAACTTTAGCTACCAATAGAAGAACGGATTGCTGCGAAATATCTGTGATTAACTTTATTGAGATGATTGAATTCAACCGTAAGTATAGAAATAGTTTGGGATCTCAACTAAATTCAAACATGTCGGTTGTACTTGTAATAGTCATTTTTTTGCAGCTATTCGGATCCGTTACGGCCTACCAATGACAAAGGTTCCAGAGGAAATTGATTGGAATCCTCGTGTGATGCTAACAAAAATGCCTCTGCAGGAAAACTCTTCATGAGATAATCAAGTCTATTATTATGCTATAAGAACGCTCCCTTACATCGGTATAATTTCAATTATATAAAAAATTTAAATATTGTGAAATTCATTTTCAAATCATGTCAAAATATAAATATCAAAAAATTTGCTTCTGTAAAAAAATACTAAAATACCTAAAATAAATTTCTATCTTAAAATCTTTAAAGGTATATTTTTAACTGTAATAAATTGAACGATATATAAATTCTTTCAATACCATGATTGTAATCGTGTAATAATTGTATTAAAATTAGAATTCTAACAGTTCATTTAATTCTCAACAGTTATTTCGACCTTGACACTGGGAAAGTGAATAAGATACAAAAGAAACCTATTTAACACACGGAATTATTATTAGTTATAAATTTATTCAACCATTGTCGAACCCAAGATGCAATTTGTAAAATACACCACAGCGGAATATCCATAAACGCAAATAAAAAACTTATAAAATGTAAAAAATATGTATGGTATTTATTTTCTCCGCCTGTCAAATATATATTGAACTGTACACTAAATAGCTCAAATGCTAATGTGCTTACTTCTTAGCTGAAGCTTACTGGTTCGATTCCTACAGCTGCTAGATTTTCAAAGAAGCAGTACTGTCTGTCGAGTGTGTTAAGAAATTGTTTGACAATCAATTCAAAAAACGGGTATATCGTTTAATCTATTAAAAAAATAAAAATTGGAGGCTCGGTATATTTTTTTTGAGCGTAGTAGCAAACAGGTTGGAAACCGCTGCATTGCGGAGATCTACATACTCCATTTATATGGTAAATACCTTCACACCAAGCGTATTAATACAATTAAATCTAGTAGTGAAAATGAAATGTATTCTATATGTGTTGGAAATTGGTCTGTAAATAATTATATGCACACATAATTTTACGACATTGATCAAAGAAACTGTTGGGTTATATACTGTTTATAGTCTACGCCTATCACTGTATTCAAATCTCACATACTTAAAGTGTGTACATGTAATGTAATACATGGTAGACTGCGCTCAGCGTCAATAGCGATACATAATATTTCGAAGAAAAAACAAAAAAAAATTAACGCACATTCATTGTTTTCTTGTTATATAAATGCTTGCTATCGAAACTCGTACACTTTTACAAAATTTACAATAGAAGTATTATTATTACAAAGAATTATACGACTGGCGAGATGTGTCATGTTTCGTAAATATGATGCCAGTGGGTTATATTTTAGTTCTGTTGGCGGGACTATTTTTTTTTTTTATTTCCAAAGCGCATTTTCGATCACGGAGGTTTTGCATTAGCTTGGTCTTTTACAATCTCCTACTTGTTTACGTAGTGAATTGTAGGAAGATAATCACATCGTCTGGTAGGTCTCCCTTAGATATCAGTTGATAAGGTAAAGCTTTCTAGCATTTTTTAAATGCGACATCATACCGCAAGTCTCTTTTCAATAATGCTAAATATTAATATAGCTTGGTTAATTAGAATAGGAATCACGTACGTTCTAGTGCGCACCAGTCAAGATTTCGAGAGGCTGCTCCTGAGACACGTCTGGAAATTTAAAGATTTGTGTTTGTTACGCTACGGTATACACCCACCCCACTCAGCGTACACTATCATTCAACGGTTGAATGGGTGTGTGAAATTATAATTTTATTTGTTTTACTGGGAAGAAGTTGATTTGGGAAGCCTTTAAAGGCCTATTACACTACACAATATTAAGTGCTCTTATTGCAGAGTGGGCTTCGTCTCTTGTATGTGATTTATGTAATTTATGTAAGGGTAAGGGTGCCTTGAAATTGTATAGGGTAATGGGCCTTTTAATGATAAGGCGACACAAAAATTGAGAATTATACATCAGGGTAAAAGATCAACGACTGAGTACTTTCTATTAGATAATAAATCCATCTCTAACAATGTTGGCTTCGAATGTAGATCAAATAGATCGATATAATGTGAAGACTTATCTCGACATTATATTTCACGAGGATAGGCTGTCAACCTTATTGTGCGCCTAGCTCTGAAACACACATTTAGTGCAAACGACAAATGAAATTATTATTTCACTCAATATAAAAATAGTTCACAAGTAAATCGATATGCGCACATATTTTTCATGATTTTATTAAATATTACTAACAGGCACTCCATATACTTTATGCAGGCGTATATCATGACGTAACGAGCATGACCCCTTTAAAGTACTAGGAACAGATTTAAAAACCCTTGATTAGCGTGAATCTGAATGCACAACTTTCTTATCGCGAAAAATTTATGGTAAATTACAGTAAATTTTTGCGAGAACAAACCTTATCTTTATATTATATTATATATCTCTAGATATATCTAGAGAAGAGAAGTCAGATTGGTAAACATAGATATATATATCTATATATATATAGTTATATAGATAGTACATTTATTGGCTTAATCATTTTATAAATACAATCGAAACATGTGAACAATCATTTTACTTAACATATTTGTGTTTTTAAATAATTATTTTTTAGAAAACAATATTTCAATACCAAATATAAAATATATTATAATATCAATTGGACTTCAGCGAAATGGGAAGCTATCCAGTAAACGATAATTCGGTAAGAGTGAGTCTTTATAATCAAATAATATCTCTCAGTTAAAACAACGGTTCGAGATTTAAATCTTCTAATCGCGTAAAAGTATTTCAATTAATCACATGATAAAACTTTTAAAAAATCTGACACCGCCTCCAAAACTGTGAATCTCAATAATTGTATGTACTAAGCACATATTTTATGACCATAACAATAAAGAAAAGAATATGTCTGGCCAATTGCTGCTGAAGAAGGAATCATTTGTGTACGTTTCAGTAAATTTATGTACCTGTGGAATGTTTTAGGAATTTGTAATATATATAATATATTCAATAAAATTATTTTTAAAAAAGTACTTTGTTTTGTAGAAATATATAATAATTTGTCTCTAGTTGGAAATAAATGAATAAAGAAATAAAAAATATAAAAATTATGATCCATTTGTTAATTTTTTAAGGAAGACCAAAAGATCTTTATAAAAAAGTAAGTATTGTGACATTAAAGAAAATGAAATACACTTCGGAGTGAGATAATGTTTATTTTCATTTAAAAACGCGTATTTCGTTTTCATTAATTTACCAATGTTTACTTTTTTATACGGAATTTTGTTCTTCCTGAACAAGTTAATAAATGTATGATACGTGTTGTCAAGTTATGGCCATCAATTTGCGATACTAACAATGTGAATTGGTAATTGGCAAGAAAATATTTAGTTACGATTATAATATGCTATATAATAATACGGACACTTTGATGTACTTTAAAAAACACATAGTTTTTATCATTATTCTATAGTAAAACGCGGATTTAAGAAATGGACGAAAAAGAAAATTGCACTGAATATAAACAGATCATAGTTTTATGTGATAAGATGGATCTTTTTTGTCTTTACTTCTCGTGTGAGGAAGGATACATGCAGGTGACATATTGGCTACTAAAACGATCCATATAGCAATAAGTATTTATTAGTTTTCTTTTAAAAATGAATCACCATTGGAGTATTAAGAGTTGTGTTTAAATTGTTATTAAATAAGTAAATATAAAATATGTATGCAATATGCATATAATCACCCCATTAAAATCTTATTCAGTCATCTAACATAAATATATAAAATACTCTAATGCTTTTGTATTTTATTAGATTGTCTATATATTGAAAACATTCATGAATTTCTACTACTCGATTACGGAAATATTTATTGATGCATTGTACCCGTTTCTAATTTGAATCCTTAAATTTATCTTCAGTGTTGCATTACATATTCAACAATTATTATTCTGCAAAGGTATCCCGTAAGCCTGAAAGCGTCCTCGACAGAGGTCCGGTTGATTGATACGTAAGCGAATATTATTTTTCAGCGAAACATTTCGGTGTGAACAGTTGACTAGAGCCCTTAAGTCATGGCTGATCGTGTGCGCTTCGCGTCTTTCATAGGAGGTACGTGTATTATTTTTTTGTATTGTACAGTGATTATTTTTTTTTAGAATCCTTATACGAACAGCAAAAATGGAATCCCATAGAATGCGATTAATTTGATCAATTAGATTGTTTGTACAATTTTATGACACTTGTAGAATTTTCAACATCTACAATTGATCTCTGTTTCTCAAATTGTTTCAGCGCAAATGGCTAAATCATTCTATTAGTGACATTATTATGTTTTAATGTAAAATTTTTCGTGTTTCGCTTAATGTCCGGCTCATGTTTGTGTCTTTTATTTTTTTTTTTTTACGATTGTGCAAAGTGATTAATCCATTTGGGTATTGAAATGCATATTTAGCCTCGATAAATCGAGACTTCCATCGTATGCACATAATCCATTTCTAGAGTGGATATGTTCATATCTTTTCTTAAAGATTTTTTAAAAATGTCATTCCATCGATGCATAGACTCACGCAGTTACGGTCTCTAATTGAAAAGCGAAACCCGACATGCAATAATCATAATGCATAATAATAATAATGCAGGTTTTGAGAATGAATTATATATTGGAAATGGAAATGTTGCAGAAAAGGTGTTTATTTTCGGATCTGATTGGGCTATCAAGGGGCAGGTAATTTCCTGTCGGTGGAGAGCTGATCGAAAGATTCAGCTGTATCTCCACGTCGAGGGAACCGAACGGTGAGCAAAGAGATATTACCAAAAATAGTAAAAACGATCAAATATATAAATATATAAAGTGCGATAATAATCCGTTTTATGAATGCCAATGCATGTTTTTTTGGAGAATGGCGTAAAAAAAACACAAAGTGCCAATTACACAACTGCGTGAAAACATTAATCAATGAATCTTGATTATATTATTGAAAGCTGAATGAAAGTATAATTATATTTTGTACGCATTATATTATACATTAATTACAAATACTGTTTGTCATATTTCAGAAAAGATGGTTGGTACGATATTGTACATAAAGTTAAATTGTCGAAAAAGCAAATGGCGAAGGAATGTCCTCTAGTTTATAACCTCATTGAGATGACAAAAAGAGGTAAAATGGTTTGTTTGAAATATTTTAATGATGCACGAACTATTAATCCCGAATGATAACAGATGAATAGAGCAAACTCTTAATCAAATGAAGTAGGTACTTCTTTGTATAACTCTATAAAATTGATTTTATCATTCATAGGTCATCTGCTATTTTTTTCTCAGTTCCTCTTTTATATTTATTGGAGACCATGACAAAACCTGCAATGCTACCTTCAATCCCAGCCATTAGATAGTGTCTATAGATAGTATACTATTTAGCTGATCCTATGACATCACAGCAAGAGGAAGACCAGTATGGGGCGAGCTGCTTCTTTTTCTTCTTGGCCAAATCCACTCCCTAAATTAGAGCATATAGCTGCTACATGGTGCCTCCAGGAACTGCTGTCATCTACCAGCCGTCCTTATCCTCCTATCACGCCAGCATCTCCAAGTTAGGCCGCCTACATGCTGTTGATGGTACTCATTGGTCTTTAAGGATGCTGGAATTTTGCCATTTGGAAAAAGAGACAAACAGGATTCAGGCTCTTTGGAGAGGTACCTGTAGTACATTTCCAAACCAGTTCCAGCGCCGCTGCACAACTTTAAAATTGCCCTGCCCATTCCCTTATTTCCCGTGTTCTCTGTAAAGTTATACCACCTCTCAACACCATGGTTGATGCATATTGGGTTAATCATGCTTTGACGCGAGCTTGTGACAACCACAGTAAACCGGTCAAAACACAGACGTGTCAAACGTTGCTACTTCAATTCTTGGTAGTTTTGGTAGTATTTAGGTATTTGTATTATTTTCTTGTTATGAACATTGTTAAGACGTATCATTCAATATCTTTTATAAGCATCCGTTGCCAACTCTCAATATATGGTTAATCCGAGCTTGGCTTGAGAGTGATAATCCACACTATTATTATTAGACAGACAGATCTCTGAGCAGATGTACCGAGTGCTGTATCAGAATATTTGACATAAGTTTGGAAGGTTTAGGATCTCATTAGGTCCATATAATTTCTTAGAATTAATCTCCAAGAGATAACACTGTCATGCAAGACAAATTCAAGAACAGAAGGATAAGAAACAAAAGACCATAAAGGCAATTTCCTACAGTTATGCATTAAGAAAGAATGCATATTCCAGCTTAATCTACATCAACAATAACTTCAATAATTATATCTATTCTTATACTTCTTTTTTACAGGTGTAAATATCCGTTATGGATCACCTGCGCCGAAACCGGAAACTCAAGGGGACATACTTACAATTAAGAAGATCCGACGTTAGATACAAATGGACAAGGAGTAATAGGTGCAGTATTCTTAACAAAATGCGATAAGAATGCTTTATAACTTGTGAATTGTTCAAATCAAAAGTGTTTAAAAACAGTGCTCGTAATACAATATATTTTTATAACTTAGTAAAAATTTGTTCAAATTGAGGTGGCTAAATTCAACTTTCAGCCTTATGACGCTTATTCTTGTAATATAACTTTTTTTACAGATATTTGGATGCGCTATCATACTAGATAAGGTGCTATATGAAAACAATTTGAATCCTCGGACTAAAATTAAGAATATGCCTTCACATGAAAGGTCCTGATAAGAAGAAGAAAACTACTGTATTATTATGCTATAAGAATTATCAATTTAAAAGGTGCTCGTGATATAATATATTTTTATAACGCAGTCTTAAAATAATTTTATAATTATTAATAATGTAACAATTTCAATCCTTCATTCAATTATCCGATTGAAATTTTCTCTGAGCCAAAATGTTTTATGTTTCAAGTTTTATATTGTGAAAATCGTTTTTAAAAGAAATTCATGTCAAAATTTAAATACCAAAGAATCTGTAACTGTAAGTACTCAAAACCAAACATAATTTTCCATTTTAACCCTTTGAAGAGTGAGTTTTTTCGTAGCATTTCATTTTGATACACGTCATATAAATGAAAATGTCCTAATATTTTCAAAAATGTCTTAAAAAGTATATAGTAGTTATAATAACGTTTCCCACAGCATATTTTAAATCATTTATGTGTAAATATATTTTAACCATATTTATATCATTTTTAAATACAATTAATGTCAAAATATAAATATCTTCTAATCTAAGAAATACTAAGAAATTTAAAATAATTTTCTTAAAATCTTTTAAGCCAAATTTCTGATTGTCAAGTGAAAAAACCAGTATTTTTTAAAATAAGTTGTAATTATTAAATAATTTTATAAGAATAAAATTCTTAGAGTCCATTTAAATATCGATAGTCATTTGCCCGTACATTAATTATAATTTTATATAACCATTGTAAATTAAATGTTAAGCCAAATATGTGTAGATGTCATCCAAATCTAAGATACACCTTGTTAAATAAACAATGGATAAATGTGCCTCAATTTCAATTAAAAAAACTTATGAAATGTAAATAGTATTTGTAGATTGATTTTTTTTCCTATCCTCTATTTTAATATTTATTGAACTGTCCCACGAGTAGTCCAGATGCTAGAGCTTGCGCTTTGGAATCGAAGTTTGCGAATTCGATACCCGCAGCTGCTGAATTTATTATAAACTCAAAAATACTGGCCTGGATGTCCTGAAGTAATTTTCTGACAATCGATTGAATGGAAAATTTGAAAAATAATATGCTCCACTTACGCAGCATACATTGTATTAAAAAATATATATTCTAAGCAATTTTTGTCTCTAGGGTAGCGTAGTAGCGTATATCCGGGGAATGCGGGATCGATTCCCCATTGTCGGATTTCCGAAATTTGAAAATGCAGGACTGGATGCCCATCGGGTTGAGTAATTGACAAACAATTCTTGTGAAAAATAGTCTGTCAAGACGTCTTCACATTGCGGAGATCCATATACTCCACT
>JAGVSQ010002668.1:0-14668 GCA_022683975.1 Rhyacophila evoluta | reverse complement strand
ACAGGGTACTTTTTATAATAGCAACATAACTATGAAACACATATTATACGTTCGTCCTTGACTTTTTTTCCAAAAAAAACTTACAACAAATCAATAAAGTAATGGACATACATAAGCATAAATCATATTATATACAATATTTTATATAGGATGTTCGCTCCCAAAGCGGTATGGATCTACACAGTATGAAGATATCCACTGCGAGTAGAGTATCCGGATCTCCGCAATATGAAGACATCTTCACAGATTACTTTGCAAGAGAAACGTTTGTAAGACAATTGCTCAACCCAATGGGCTTCCAGTCCTGTATTTTTAGATTTTTAAATTTGATTGATGGGGACTCGAGCCCGCATTCCTCGAATTACTAGAACTACGCCAACCGGGGATACATACAAAATATATTATGCAAACGAGTATTTAGACATTTAAAATATGTATATAGATGACATGGATCATCTTAAGCATTGTTAAAAAAATAACATTTCAACGAAGTTAATCGTATAAGAAATAAGTTAATTGCCCGTAAGCTGTTTGTAGTTAAGAAAACTGTTTCAAGCAGCTATTTAATATAAAATTGTTTATGGTGTATACTCAATATTGCTAATATGTATAAAAATATTATGGCTTAATAAATCGAGAATGGATTACCAGTAGAAATACAAAAAATGATATCACTTCCCCGATAAATAATTAATACCATATTCTCTTTTCCTACACAACCTTTTATATGTGTGACGCAATTCGCATACGGAGACCGATAAGTCTTAAAAGATTTACATTGAAAAATGTTTCAATGAACATCTCTAATGTAACGCTGTATATTACTAATAAACAAATTTTGTTATGATATTTTTGTAGATTTTATGTAGCCTATTACGTATCTTTATTATGTTGATGGAATTGTTGCAACACTACAAAAATCTGCGAAAACCTTAACAACATAATATGTTCGTTTAATTTATATGGCAATCCCTGATTTTTTTTAGTTGACAAAATATAATAATATTAATTGAATATATTTTTGTGTTATTCTTGAATCTAGGTATGTTAATATTTCTGTTTTAAGTTATTTTTAATTTAAATATAAAAAAATTAGTTCTCGGTAGCTAATGAGTAAGCATATTTTACCCAGAGATTGTTAGTACGAATCACAGCTGAAGATTTTTTTAAATGTAAGCATGGCCAGATGTCCAATGGGTTGATAAATTATCTACAGATAATTTTATAGTAGAGTTTAGAGAGTGTTTATGTGTGAAAAATAAGTGTACGTTTTTGTTTTGCTGTCATTTGTAAACATTAACATAAAATTATGGAAAGGTACACGATCTAACAACGTGTGAATATTATAAAAAAATACTTCTAAAGTAGTGAACATTCTGTGAAGAAAAAGTAGCGGCAAATTTAAAATAGCCTCATTTTGGGACATCATTAAATACAACTTAAATTAATTCAATGTGCGAAAATGTGTATTTCAAAATTTAGTAAAATCTTCCAAAATCGTGATAAGCTCACGGTGGATAGAAAGAACTCACTCTATGCACGTTACTTCTCAATAATAACTCTGATGAAGATAAAGCTTTCACTCACGACCACAATAAATAATAAATTCTTAATACAATGTAATTTAATAAAGTGAGTGTTTCAGGTGAGTCGATAGAGCCTCCCTCGACGTTAACTCTGGGAACACTATTTTTATTTATTATACACTTTCGATATACTATTAAGTATCTGATCTCATCAAGCTCACTTTCATAGAATATAAACAAAGTGTCATAGCGAATACTTAATGACCGGGCTATTTACAACATATAGCCCTTTTTCTTAATATAACTATCCAAATTTATAAATGATTTTGTTTTGTTATGAAAATGTGTTTATCATCATTTTTCTTTTTATAAAACTATTTTTATATAATGGCTACAATTATTCTTGTGTAAAAAGTAGTAAAATACGTGCGGCAAATACTGAGGATGTAGTGGTTTGACGGGATGAGAATCTCATAGATAAGAAAAATCTAGTTACGTTAAAATTTATGCAACGTAACTGAGAAATGTGCTGCGGATGCCTTCGATGAAATTTAATCTTTGCAGCAAGAATATTGAAAAAATGCTTTACTTGTAAAGTAACAGCATAAAATTAATTGTATTAAAGTATATACACTATAATAACCAGACAAAGCGACGTTATTTGAAAGCTTCCCCTTTTTTCTAAATTTTCTATGTCAAGTTTATTATATTTAGGTAAAAGGTTAGCATGCGGACCTTGCGATCCAAGGAATATGAGTTCAATTCTCATAAAAAATAATCTTTCAAGACATGTTTACATATTGCTGAGTTCCATATCCTCCACTTTCGGAGAGGATTTCTTCACACTATGTAGATCCATATGCTTGGCGTTCGGAGTGAACACGGTATAATATAATATATATACAACTTAAGCAATATTTGTGACTTCAATTAATTACTTGTTTTGTATCAATAGTTTTTTGTTGTAATATTTTTAATTGGTTAAACTACATCGCTTTGTAACAAAATGCAGGAGATCACTCATGGTAAAACAAGAACTAGTGTAGCGTACAACATGAATTTCACAGGAGATGAAAAAACATTTTTATTTGTTGTGTACAAAATATTATTTTTAATATAAGAGACAAAAAAAATTGATGTTATAAAAGTGACTAGAGATTTTTTTCATCGAGGTATTGTTTTACAATGAGCGATATAGGCAAATAACACTGATCTGTACAGCAATTCTAGTAAACAGATCAAATTTTAATAAGTACTGTTTGTAATGAGATCATAAACATATTTTTTAATAGACATTTCCGACAGTTAAGAATTTTGTTTGTTGAAAAACATCCCTCTTTTTTATTATAATTTACATTCGCTATGGAAGTTGATACCTTCGTCTTTTATAAAAATAATAAATTAACTTCATACCAGTTAAGTAGACGAAATAAACAGGAAGATTTTATTTATTATTTATGAGAAATATAATATTTAAATTAAAGAAAATAATACTATTAAGTAAACAATACAAAAAGTACTTATTTTTAAATACAATTTGTGGATTTTATAGAACGAGGATCTCCCCCTCTACATAATTTGTTTACCAACGCCTGGCGAGTTATAATCGACGAAATTATTGTATAATATTTTTTATTCAAACTTTTTTCGGTTCATTAAAATGTAATAACTTGCGACAACTAATTAAAAATTAATGTTGTCAACAATAATATCGAAATATGTAAAAGTATTTTTTTTCACAAATACGAATAGTGGTTTAAATAATTTTGATTAAGTGGGAACATTTTAAATTTAGAAATAGATAATTAATTTAAGTAAAAAAAAATAAAAAAATTGATATGATAATTCACATACAATAACACATGATTTCTCAAAATTGGGAAGATATTTTTTTTCAATAAAATATGATTTTTTCCAGCTAGATAATTAAGACTTATGGAGGTTCTTCAATTAAACAATGAAAATTAAATCTGGACCTATATTTTAGTCATAAATCTAACTGTTATAATGAATTAGTTATACATTCAAAATATATCAAATCGCATAGTGAATACGATTATATTGTAGAACATGAAAGGAAATCATTTATTTTATGACGAACAAAATTATTAGTCTACCCGGTAGCCAAGAGTTAAACACGCGCACTTCAGAACCGAAAATCACGCGTTCAAATCCTACAGCTGCAGGGTTTTTAAAAAATTAAAGATGCAATACTGAATTCTCAATGAGTTGAAAAATTGCCTGACAATCAATTATCGTTAAAATAAAACGACTAACTGGAATTTCGCATATCTTACTGTTGAGATCCATAAATGCTCTACTTTCGAAACGGATATAACAGATATTGTACATAAATAAGTAGTTTCCAAATCAATAATAAACACATAATGGAATCTCTCCAGTAGCGTAGTTGGTAGCGTGCGCGCCTAAGAATCCAGGGACTGTTGGTTCGATTCCCCATCTGTCGGATTTAAGAAATCAAAAATGTAGGACTAGGATACCCATTGGGTTGAGCAATTGTCTGGACAAACAATTCTTGTGAAAAATAATCTATCAAGACGTCTTCACATTTCGGGTTACCATATACATACTCTACTATCAGATCGGATATCTTCATACAGTGTAGATCCATATGCTCCACCTTGGGAGTGAACATAGTATATAAAAAAAACATAATGGACATACCATATTTTAAGCGAGATTCTAAGGCCACTTTTTTATGCTGACAATACTAACAAACTATAATTCATACAAAGGATTAAAAAGTTCCATTTCACACGTAATAACACTTTAAAGTTAAAAATAATACATAAATTATCCGTCATGTTTTTACTATATTTTAAAAGCTTTTTCAATTCGGCTTAAATAGGTCATAACTAAATTTGGCGTAGAATATAAGGTTGCAAATGTTACTATTTTATTAGCTGGATACATCGCTCTCTCATAACAGATTTCTCTTTTACGAAATATGCCCAAAACATAGGATATGATAATTCGGTTTATAGGTATTATTTCGGCCGCCGAATTCACTTAGCGACTCTGTCAAGGCTGCGTTGTTTGTTGCAGGGCCAACAAAATAAATTGCGTTTCCATTTTTTTTCGCCTAAATAAATTACGTCCCGTATCCAAACGGCAAACAAATATTTCAGAAATGAAGTCCCACGCAAAATAACATTAGTCCGCACAATGTTACGGGTGTAAATATCATATTTAGTTCATACACAGACCCGAATAAGACACACTTAATTATATACAGACTTAAGTTCTTAAACAGAAGTTAAATATTAATGTTGTTATGTTTCCTTTCTCTGAACATACGAATTATATTTTACACTCGAATGTCCCTGTCTTTTGTGTAGTTTATTATTCATTATAGTCCAAGAAACTATACACATTAAATCATTCAAAATTAATAGTCATGCCCGGGAAATATTTTTATTCTAATCGTTGATTAATAATCAATTATCACTTGGTGTCTTTAGGATTTTTTTGTCATCCGCAATCACTGAACATCCTTCCAAGTTATATCAGCATTCGCTTACTCTGAATAACACACCGTGACTCATCGGTCGCAAGTAGAGGTAATCCGGATTTAAACTCTACAGAGGCATCCGCAGCCCGCGTACTACCCAGTTCCGTAGCTTGAGTTAACTTTATTAAAATAATATCGAGGCTTGTGTTTTTGTGTTAAGAATAGGATAAATAAATTCGAGTTTTTAGTTATATTTCAGCAGTCTAGTGGAAAACAGAAAAATATCCCAATGATTGTGTACACCTAGAAGGTTAAAAAGGAAATACCATCATTTGTCTGCTTGCTAACATGTATATAGAAGTAAATTTCATTTGTTTGAAAGGGTTCCGAGTCCAAAATAGAGTGATATAATACGCATATACTAGTAGATATCATATTATACTTCGCAAATCCAATTAGTACTTGAACATATTTTTTAAAATCTATTTATTATTACCACATATATTATTTCTTGTACGTCATTTTTACCGAAAAATAACCGTATATATAATAACAACTAAATATATGTCTACCGATAAATTCTTAAATTGTTCGTATTTTTAAGAATATCACTTACTTTGAAAAAGCTTGTTAAATTAAACAAACATTTAGAAAGCTTGAATTGATTTCACATGATTTAATTTAAAAATTTACTACAAATTATTTTGCAGGACGATATGCCATAACCATGCTCTATTTATGAATAATTGAAATTAGATGTTCTTATAAATCGCTCAAATAATGTTTTAGCCCATCATAGTGTTGTTATGGAGACAAAGTGATAAGAATGTTATGACCTTCAAAGATTGATCCGCGAATACTTTTTTTAGTACATTCGATATTATATTTATATAAGGTTTTGCATAAAAGAATAATTTTATTATTATTTTCATTTCTTTTTCTATAAAATTCACCTCGCGATAATATCAATGAATATTTCATTTTTATAGGTCCCCGAGATTCGGACCTGATGCGAAAGCAGGGCCACCATACGAGCTGAAAATTATGGAAATTGACTTTTTCATATCGGATATTCAAATCTTGGAAGTCAGTCGTAAAGCCCGCGTTGAATGTTGGCGAGGGCGAGTGGGGCTGTACACAACACGTTCTTGGTGCAAAACCGACAGAATTGCGAACGTTCGGTGTTTTCCTTGTGTTATTATATTTATTTACGAAATTCCAGATATTACCGTTTCGCCAACGCGAGCCGAATACTATATATGCCGCTTTAACAATACGATGATTAGGCTACCGAATATAATAAACGTACAGATAAAATATACGAATACATAACACCTTGAATAAACATTAGTGCACGAGTACAAAAAAAGCTCGCATAAGAGCTTTCACATAAATAATATTTTAAGTATTTTTATCAATGAAGGATAAGGTTTAAATATTTCTCAGAAATACAATTATTTTTGGAACATCCTAATCTTGTTTACGAATATTTTTATATAACAAATATATACCAACAGTACGTGAGGTGTTAAAGTGTCTAAAGAAGTATAGTCGAAAACCAAATAAATTCGATGATGCCATTTTAATTTACATATATATTCGATTCGAACCTATTAACTAATCTTTTTTAGATATTCAGATTGGGCTATTAAGACGTTTAAGATTAATATAATGCAATATGAACGATTTTGATAGGGCATTATTCCGTAATCATTATTTGAAAATCAGTTAAATAACTATAGTGAATTGGCTAAATTACAGAGAAAATCTTTCTTGTAAGCAAATTGAATTGTGTGAAAGATAATTAATGGTCACGTTAATAATAATTGGTCCACTTTGACCGTATCACACCGCTTAAACGACTTGGACTTAATCCGGGTAAAATCAAAAATACCGGGCTGTCAAAGGAAGTGCTCGGGGCTCTTTTGTCTGGGGTGGCCGATGACACGCGAGCCAGAGGCGTGTTCGACGTTATAATTATGAAAAGTATGTACACAGCACGCTCGGGAAAAATATAATTTCCCACATCATTTTTTTCCCCGCGTACCGCACCATGTAATTTAAATAAAAAAACTTCAAAGTAAAAAAATGCTATTAACGATTATATTCCCGGACGCTTTTAATAAACTTTTTCTTGCATTGCGTATTTGATGAAAAAAGTTTTTATATCAGTCGTAAATGTATTTTAATTATTGGATACATTCAATTTATAAACAGTAATTGTAATATTATTGCCACATTTAAGAACTTTCTTATAACGGATAATCTAATTTCGTTACATTTTTAAATAAATTTGGTTAAAAGATGTAGTGATTTTATAAACGCTAGAGGTTGTTTTTGTTATAAGTATTTAATCAATTTTGACTTAATATGTATGTGTATATATTAATTTTAGCTGGTATTTAATTTGAAAATAATAATTTAACCGCGTCTTTCCAAACTTATCTTAATAGATTAATTTTAACAAAACTTTACTATCGGCCAACCTCTGAATCCATTCAACATCCATTTTTTTTATATTGTAGTATTAAACAAATTATGTTATACACAATAGTGTATACATAAGTATACACCAAAAAGCTTAATTGGTGAATTATGACTTGGATCGTATTAGATAGTATAATTATTTATTTCAAAAAATCATTTATTTTTTCCGATGAATTGATATATGAAATGGATGGATGGACATGGATGCCTCACAGGTTGAATTAAATCAGCCACTGGAACAAATAGTCTGTCAAATAATACAAATTAAGTCTTATAATAAATAAATTTTCTTAACTAATGGATTTTCAAAAGAAATATTTACTGAAAAAAAAGCTCATGGGATTATTTGCGCATGAATAAATTCTTTATACGTTTATTTTACCTGACATATCATACAATATCCCGGCACAAAGGTCTTAATGCTACCTTGATATTATTTCAAAAACTGTTTTTAATACTTCTGCTAACAATGTCCGATGGAAAACAAATACCATCCCCTGAAAAAACAAACGAATCAGAATAATATTGGAAATCACAGAGAAAATATTATGTTTGAAACTGACAAAAACATACATTTCGAATGCCATACCTTCAAGAGGCACAAACAAAATATTATACTCTATATATATATATTTATTTTCACCGAAATCAACAAGCTGTAAAAAAGATTTTGTGAAATAAATATATCAGATTAATTTTATATGAAATGTGACATAAAAATTCGAAGATAGTTTTCTAATATACGTCCATTATCATCTTAGAAAGATCTTGCAGTTTTTATTTTTTGTTTAGACACTATAGCTTTTATGTTATTAGTATAATATCTTTGCGCAAAAAAAAACACTAGCTAGCAGATTTATAATGAAATGTTTTACCATAAAGCTCGTATTTATTGAAATATATTATTACCGTATCCAGGCGTGTATCTGAATAAATTTGCATTTATCTACACCAGAGATCCACCATTTAAAGTGGCATATTACTTTGATAAAAACAGTGTAATTTTTTATAGTGTGGTTTTTGTATACAGGTGATAAAAGGAGAGCTTATTCAAAACGGAAAACACGCGATTTTTTCGTGCGGACATAATTTATTCAACTCATTTACGAAAAGATGTCGCATTTGATAAAATAAAACCAGGTCACAAATGGGGTGAAAGGATACAATGCAAATAAACTGGCATCGTCTAGGTCAGTTGTCGACAAGCTTGTACGCGGTAAAAAAGATTTAAACACTCGATAAATAAATTAAATATATTTTTTTAAATCGCTACTGTTATAAACTTCTTCCACCATATTATATATGCCTAAATGGGGCATATGGGTACCATATGGCATTTCCAAAAATCTATACCACTCGACAACCGTCTTGATTCTTCGTAGATCATACTGGTATTTTTTAGTTCCACCGAGTACACTCTGTACATAATATACGCTGGTTTTCTAGAACACCAGAATTTTAAAGTAACACGGGATTCCCCGCTCCCTTTTCTCCATTTTCTTAACTTTGGGTCCTTAAAATGCTATATATAAATGTGATATGATAGATTTTGTGATACTCCGTATCGAGTGTTCAAAGTACCTAGTTTGTTTATCACAAATCTGTCTGTAACAAGACAACTCTGATGGCATTTATAAATATCCTTGCAGCTTTCACCCATATCAAAAACAAACAGCTCAAATATTAATTCAGCACATAATATTTATCTTCCGTGCGTGCTTCTGAGTCGAAAATTATAAGTTCCAATGTGACAGATACAGGATTTAAAAAATACCAAAGATGCAAGATTGGATGCCCGATGGGTTGGGACAACCAATTCTTGCGAAATATGTTTTTTTCAAAATTATTCCCCACAGTGCAGTGTTAGTTTTCACATTGTTGACGTCGATATACTTCACTTTTAAGCGGGCATGGTGAAAAAAATACAGTTATATATTATTTAATTTTCATCAAATTTCGCTAATTTTTTTAAAATAAAAACTACTTGTTACAATGACAGATACTGTATTTAAAAGTAGTTCAGATTTCTAGGAAATTGCGACCATTAATACAGGTAGTAAACTATCAATTAATTCCAGGAAAATGTGGGATTTACCATCATACGATATGCCGGATGCACTGTATTTTATGTCAGTACAAGCAAGTGACGCGTGCTTCGTTTCAGAACTGTAATTACTGAACGCAAATGACATGGTGCGACTGTCACGTGAATATTTTTGTGTCCCTTTCCAGCAACACGAGATTGAAAAAAAAACACCGCGAGGAATCATCCAAGTGTCAATTAAAAATGCATACGACATACACGTACGTCAGACGAAGTCGATATAAATATATATACCAGTTTTATTACCCGGCTTTTTCTGAGATATATTAAGCCTTTTCTTTATTCAAATTTTATTCAATACGTGAGTTATATACAGTATTTTATTTTTTGCTAAGTGTTGCTGCTAAAAGTTAAAAACCACAGTTGATCTAGAAATGGCAGTCAAAATTTCACGTAAAAAGAATCACGTCAGTTCTGTTTACATTTTTGGGAGAAGTCCTTGTGACAAAGACACATATTTATACATATATATTTATTTGATTTAAAATCGAATTTTGTAAATATGCAACACAAACGCATGTCACATGGCAGTAAAGTCACTGAAGTGAGATAAATTCTGTAAATATCTATAATTATAATAAGTGTTCCCGCAATTGCCGAGAAGTGAACTTCATGTTTTGATACCGGAGGTTGCGGTGTATAAATCCATCAGCAAGGCTTTTTAATTTCAAAAATCTATGACTGAATGTAGTCCGTTTCGACTTGAGTGGAATGTACCAATATGTCATATAGATCTCCAAAATGTTTCATAAAAATATTTCATGAGATTTGTTTTCGGCTAATATTACGTTTACATTCCTGCATCTATTGATTTTTTAAATTTCAATTCTGAGATTCAAAATCGCATATCTGACACCAAAACGCACACGCTTTTATTAGTAATGAGAAGACATTATACTAATATTACAATATAAATTACAATGGAAACATCACTAACATGAGTCTATATGATGATTATCTTTCATAGTATTTTTTGTTTAACCTCTTAACGGTCCACTTTAAAATACTCACATTTTGAATAGAATCCGAAATCTAAATAATGTATGTTTAGTCGAATTTTACTCGTGTTTAAATAGTAATAATTAGAATTTCCATAGTTATTCATTATCATATTCCGCGTGTATGTTGTTCATTTCGGCAGTAAACAGAAGCCCGCCTTCGGAAATGAGATGGCCCTCCAATTATTTCGATTCGCTTGAAGCACGCTCCTAATCATGGAATGATCTGCATTTGAATTTGTTTAAACTCAGAGGCGTGCTGGTTAATTGTTTACTTGAAAATTCCAAATTATCAAGACTATTATTTCACATTTAAATTATAAAAATTGAAACAAATACACTTTACAGTAACAATTTAATAACAACGCTACTTTATTTTTAATTATCCATTATATTATAAATTATAAAATTGAAAAATTTTACTCATTTGTTTTATAAATTTAAAAAACGATTGGTGACATTGATAGGTGCATCATAATTTTGAATGTGACTAAACACCACAACAAGCTTTGTTTATCAATCATAAAATATGTTTATTGCTAATAATATCAAAATGTTTAATTATTATTAGTATAGTGTAGTCCTATCACTGGTTCTTAGCCATTTGGCCGGCCAAACCCTTGCTTGCATCGCATTGTGCTCATGATTGATTGACCTGTTTACCATTTGACAGTGGTTAGCTTTGTTTAAACTTGAAACAGTTTGGCGCGCTTTATAACTCTGGACCCTGTTCATAAAGAGTAACTATCTATTTCCCTGAATCACTAAGTTTTTCTACCATGGATATTTGGAGAACACTTAACTAACTAAAATTCATGCTATATAATTGATTGGTGGAGATTAACGTGAATTGATTTTAAAATTCAAAACCAACAATAATTTCAAAATTACATTCATATAATTTAAAAGAGATAATATTAATATCTCTACGTACTTTATAGACATTCTAGGAATTTTGAATTCAAAAAATTTAAATTTTCTGGCAATTTTATAATCAAATCTGATTTATAAAATATGTTTTTAAAATATGACAAAAATATATTTTTAAAGCTAAACCAACGAAAAATGTTTTTCGTTTGGTATGTTTAAATTTGATTATTAAAACATTATTTTTACAATAAATTATTACACGTTGGATTCGTATGAATTTTGTCTACTGCGTAATTTTCTAGAATAAATCAGTTTCCAAAAATAAGCTGGAACTACGTAAATAACGAAAATTTTCAAACAGAATTCGAGTGAGCGAATTACTTACTGGATGATTGAATGATTGAGGACCAATAATACATTTCAAGGAATTCAAAGGAGTAAACAAAATATTTAAATAATTAGCACATATTGTGGCAAATGTATGCTTTATTACAGCAATACAATATTCCACGAATCAAGTAAACATTGGTACTGGTACTTTAATGAAATCACAAAGAAAAGCGCAGCAAAAATTACATTCCTTCATATGATCTACACGAATTAAATTAGATAAAGACGATAGTTGAAAGTTGGCCTAAGTATAGGATAGCGTTGTGAATGTGAATGTATTGTCATAAGACCAGGCTTCGTATGATTCCAATTTTGATAAAAATCCGCACGGATTTCGACTGTGTTTTCATATAAGAATGAAGAATCGAATTATTTACGCATCGTAGTATATAGTAATAATTAATATTTAAACATTTAGAAATCATATATTTCATTACTCCTTTTTTACGTCTTATCTCCATTAGAAGCATTACTGCAATCATTAAATACGATATACAGAACAAATAAAGTTTTTGGAATTGTGTGAATGCACAATGCATGAAAAAATATTTTTTATTATTGTAATTAGAATCTATGAGCCCTTCACAAAAGGAGAGGTGACCTAACATTGAAAATATGATTATAGGCTATCAACCATATAACTCAAAAGTAAAATGCGGAAATAAAGAACATATAACACTTTACAACCTAAGTGCAGATTGAAAAATGTCTTTTTATCACGTATATTTTTGAACCATCTAAATTTGTAAAATCAATAAACCGATGTATCTATTTATTTTGAGCAACTTTTTCTATATATAAACATTAAATGAAGATGTATGTCGTATAATAAATTATCCGCAAATTTAAACAGTCTCTCATCACATTTTTTTAGTCAAACCTGAAATATACCGCAGTATACAATATGGACTACTTCCGTTCAGTACCAACACAAATAAACTTTGAATTGAAGTAAAGCTCGTCTACAAAGAATGCGAGTCTTTGGCCGATTAGAGGTTAATTTGATTTATTACACGCAAACATAATAGGTCACACAGGAGGATTACAAAACAGCGCGTGCGTATTAACATGTATTACAAAGCAATGCGTATAATTCAATACATTTTTTGAACAATTATGAATATGTTTGCATACAACTATATTGAATTTATTCTTTTTCTTAAGTATAAGGTTTTTTTATTAAGTAGTTGGGATTAAGTTTCAATCAAACGAAGCTTTTTAAACGGATAGTTTTTAAATTCGTAATTCTTGAAAGTACTTTGAAAGAGCGGTTGGTAAATAAAGCAACCAGTCCTGTTAGTGGATGGTTGAAGGTAGAAAAAAGCATAATTATTAGGCTCTCATCGCTATTTTCTCATTTCAATATATCAAAATTAACCCTCGCTACACTTTTATGAAGACAAATATAATTTTAATAAGATAGCTTTTTGATGCAATTATGTTTTTGTAAAAATAATATGTTATGGTACAAATTATATTTTTAGTTACGAACCATTTTTGTGCATAAAAATCTCAATTAATACTAACCAATAATTAAGCTCTTTCAGTGCTGAGATACAAGTTTTATAATCTATATAATTATTCGTGTTTCAATTTTATTGATATATATCGGTATATAGTTTCATTCTTTTCATCAGAACCAATACAATTTAAAGCAATAGAAAACTTTATTCATGTACCGAGTGTAGATACGTAAGTAGGTCTTCGAGCAAGTTAGACTTATTTATAAGCAATTTCGAAGCATTTGCTTTTACGTATGAACATTGCGCTAAGCTTTACCCCCACTCCTATCCGTGCCCTTACCTCCCACCGCGGAAGAACTCAAACATTAATAATATACAGATATTCCGAGTAAACAATGCGGTTCTGCTACGAGTGGGGATTAGAACCCCCGATATTTGAGTGCGAGCAAAACAATGGTTTGTTTTCTTACAGCGTGATCAGCACATTTTCAACGAGGGTCTACGAGGAAACGAAACGCGTAGGCCCCTTGATTTGGCCCAGGGCATCCAAACGTGTGCAAAATCTCAATGTCTGATAACATTCATATTACATAATATCAGAACCTCTTTTTCAAATACTATGCAAAATAACATTCCAGGAACATTCTTCACCAATAATTTATCATTTAGACCAGTGGTTTTCAAATCTTTTCCATGTCGTATATTTTAAATTAAGATTGTCTACCGGCATCCAACCTCAAGGATTGCTATTTCTTAAAATTCAAGATTTCTACATTCGTACTTATTAGAACTCTAAATTCGCCTTAAGTTTTTCTAAATTAAAAACAAACGCGAATCTATAAATTTCAATCCCTAGTTGTACCCCTACGATTTCCAATTCTTTGTAACTTTCACGCTATCAAAACATTTTTTTTTTAATATTTCGTGGTACCCCAGGGTATTGCGCCAAACACTTTGAGAATCCCTAGCTTAGACAATTCATCGCATGTAAAAAAATATCAACCAAGGTAGCTCTTGTATCCCGACCCCGGTAACCAAGAGGTGAGGAGTGTGCACATTTCGCATCCGGGGAATGCCAGTTCAATTTCCATGTCTGAGGAATTAAAAAAAAAACAATCGAAAATTCAGGACTGGGTGTCTATTGGGTTGAGCAATGGTTTTCCAACCAATTCTAGTAAAAAATAATCTATCAAGACATGTCTTTATATTGCAGAGATCCATTTATTACACTTGCGGAACAGACATCGTAAAAAAATAATTATAACATTTCTTTAATTACAAAGGAAGCCTTAATAAGCAAATATGATACATATGGAAGTTTACCAGTTTTAAATAATTCAGAATTTAAAATCAATTTC
>JAGVSQ010002667.1:0-23906 GCA_022683975.1 Rhyacophila evoluta | reverse complement strand
ATACTGTGTAGATCCATATGCTCCAGCTTGGGAGCGAACATGGTTAAAAAAAAAATATAGAAAATATCCGTTTTGATAAATACACTTGTTTTTAATTTTTAAGTATTTTTTTTGACACACTATCGAGTATTAATAGTCGCTTAGTAAAATAGATTGTTGGAATGTTTTCTTTTCAGTATACTAAGTTTCTAAGTATAAGTATAAAATACTGTTTTATTTTTTTAAACTATAAGATAGTATGTGTGGAAATATAACGTATAATATAGGTAATAATCTTTACTATTTATTATGTTACTAAATAATAATTCTAAACAATAAATGTTCATAATGCTTACGAAAAATTCTAAATGGTTCAGAGATAAATAAGAATTTAATACCGCATAACCCAAAATAATTATAATTAAAAGATTATTCTCCTTAGTATAATGACTTCTTGTAATATTCATGTAATATGCAGCCAAATATAAGACCAGGTATTCATATAATACATGAAATTAAATGTCCATGAGCTTCGTTAAAATCTTAAAGCAAATATGTTTTTGCACAGTATCACAGTTATTGTTATTACAGGTAGCATTTACACTTTGCTGAAAATAAAATGCACAATATTCCCCGTTAATGAGTCAGCAGCAGTCTGCAGAACATTTTGGCTGTCGGAAAGCTTTGTTTGAGCTCAGAAATTGCAAATACATAATAAAATAAACCAGAATATGTATGAATTTATTCAAACATTAGCAAAATTGCATTTTGCTCTCAAACTGGAATAGTTTTAGTTATAAGATTATTGTTATAATGCTAACATTGTTAAATTATATATAAAAAACAGCTGACAAATTTATAAAAAATAAATTGTGTTGCGTATTTATCGTCTCGATGGTCAAGTTGGTAAGCGCAGACGTTGATGCGGGTTCAAATTCGGTAGTAGGATAAACAGAAAGAATTAAATACTCGAATGGTTGAACAACTGACCGACAACCACTTTTTGTGAAAAACAATCTATGATAATAAGTTATATACATAATGTATATATTAAATAAAGTGTGTCATGTATACTTATAAAATAATGATATCTGAATACATTTTAAAATTTTATCATGAATTTAAAACATTACTTCTTCTATACAAGTTCCCTAAATGCAACATATGGATACCATATGCCATCTCCAAGAAAACATGTCACCTGTCAGTATTCTTATGCCTTATCAGTTCACAACCGCATCCGTCGAATAAATAGCCAGAAAACCAATCGGCTTGGAGTATAGGCAGTGCAAGTTAAAACTCTATTGAAGCATCCCCATTATGTGGCCGAGCCAGGTCCAGCGTCGCACCTTCATCATAATTAGTGGGTGCGTGGTCCGTCCTTATATGTCTTTATTACGAACGAAGTCATACCACCGTATCATCAGAATCCGCCAGATGCATTTGTTCTCAAAGCTTACATACTTAATAGTAATTGTAGGAATATGTATTAATTAAATTGTTTTATTCTTGTTAAAATTATTTAAAAAATAAAGAAGTTGATGACTTACTTGTTCTTTCTTGATAAAATTGTATTTCAATATTTTCAGAGAATTTTTTTTTTTCAATACTTTAGTAGACACATAAATATAAGTATGGTATAATTAATTGAAAATTTATTTATTACATACATAATACATTATAATTATTTTAAACAAAAACAACGTAAAATAGAGACCACTATTCATATACATAATCTATTTCCGCAGTAACAAATGTATCTAACGTAACGTATCGAGAACTAAATAAAATAAGATACTCTCATACAAAACTTGGACGAAGCGGTTTTAAGTGATAAGTTCTTAGAGTGTTTGGTTCAATTTGAGAGTCACTGTGAAAATGTATTTATAAACTATATAGTCCCTATATATAACCAAACATTATTTGAATTACTATTGCAAACATGACAGGTAATTTGATGAATTACTTTTAAATTATAATTTTGTTTTTATATGAGTATTGGATACTAAGAAAATACGCTGAGAATAAATTATCCAATATTTTATGTCGTTTGAGAGACATTTTTTTTAAACCTTATTAAGAACATTGTAGTAAAAAATGTCATCGTCGTCACCTGCAAGTGGTTAATATAAATGAAAGAAAGTTGAAAATACTATTTTTGCGCATAATAATAAAACCTCGTTGGTAGTTTCAAAATGCCTTTCATTCATAATTTATCAGCTCCAGACTTGCGTGGCCATTTTTTCAGTGAAAATATTTAATTTTATTCATAGCGGAAAATTTATGAGACTGTAAGCAATAATTCACAGTCGAACGGAATAAGCATTGTTAAAGAATAATTAGGGCATTACCGTGGCCAGCTATTAAATTAATACTCCGGTAAAGCAACAGCAGTGTTTATCTTCTCTGTAGACTATTTCGGGGTTGTTACCACCCTTAAGTGATTAAATGGAAGCAATAAAATTATACGCACTTTCACAATAAACCATTAAAATGCAGGTAGCGCGTATTTTGTGATATTTAAATGATTTATTTAAATTACATCCTTATTATCCTATTATTGCTTTCACAAAATGAAAATGCAAAATGTTTTCTGTATCGTTTTAGTAATTTCGGAATGTATTTCAAATAATATTATTCAAAGCATGATTGCCTGCTTGATGTTCATTTAATATTAAATGGTTGGTTTGATCAGTGAGAATAATTGCCGTATTTATTTTTTACCAAGAATTCAAATTTCGTTATTATTGTTTTCTAGGTTTTTTGATAATTTCAAAAACAATATTTTTAACTTCATTTTTAGTAAAATAAAATATTTTTCTAACAATTCTTTATCAATTGCTTATATTATAAAAAATAATTTTATTTTAATATAAAGTATCGTTTCTTTTGAAAAACATAATTTCATAATTATATTACCTTTTAATTTCCATTAATTATTGTAAAATAATTCTTGACTTACAGCAGTTAACTTCTATAAAGTTTCGTGTTACTGATAAATGTTTAATGTTTGACACAAAATTCATTAAATAATATGGTGAATATATCGCCACTTTAAATAATTATCGCTAAGTTAGTTAAAATTGCCTTTTTTGTCAACCTTTACTCAATTAGTATAACGACCTTTATCACACCTGTGTGCTGAATTTAATCTAAAACTTTGTGACCCATTTCAAGTAATATAGGCATTTGAATGTTTCGTACCATATACAATTATGCATAGAAAATGATAGCGTAGATAATATTCTATGGTGTATAACTTATATCGTTTACCATTGAATGTTGCCGTATACCCACATGCCATGTGAGCACTACGCGTGAGTTGTTTTATTTTAAGGAATATACCACAAAATAATTAATTAGAATTAAATTAAAACATTGTTTCAATTACATACTTGACAAATGGACGCTCTTTTACCGTCAAAAACCACTTTCAACGCAAATTGTTTCATGTAACTTTTTTTTTCAAACACAGAAAAATCAAGCTATTGAAATTTGTATATTATAGCCGTAGGAATATGGCTTATTCAAATTCAGAGCATGATATATTGAAGGTCAAGTATTTTAAATATAACTGGATAATGTAAAAGCTTTTACAATCAAACGACATATAGTTGATTTGGGTAAAACAGCTATACAATATATTTTCATTGTAAATTTATAAAAAGTGTCCGATTGTTTTAGAAGGTACTGTCATATTTATTGTTTTCTTTTAAAAAAAGCTTCGTTCGATCTTCAATTAATTAATGAAATTAATTACAAAATCGATATTTCTAAAACTCGATTTAATTGATTTATTAATATAATGGAAGAGTATATTTACTTGATAGTCATAGAAGTTTATTTAATACTATCGTTTGTTGATTATTAATATTTTTTATTAATCAAATAATCGAAATTAATTTCATTGTTATCAGGATGCAATTAGTAATGTACCTTCTGGTTAAAATTTCAATAGAATAAAAGAAAAAGATTTCTTTCCGAATACTGTAGTAACAATGGTGAATTTAAGTTAAATGATGTTTATTATTGGTGATATTGTTTTGAAATCTTATAGAAAATCCAACAATGTATGGATGAGAAATCTGGCGAGTATGGACCACCAACACAATGGCAATTGAGTGAGCTCTCGCGTGATGGAAGCTTCTAACAAACCACGCATAAGCGGCTGATGATTAGTTAGTGTGTACATAGAGAACGTATAACAAAAGCTCGATTTGAGGTTAATTATACACAAAAAAACTAGTAAACTAACATACAATAATTTAAAATTGAATGTGTGTTTTTTGTTAGACCTCTTACGAAAATGGTCTATTTTTACAAAGCTATTAGTAAAAACGAATTCTGAAAAGTATACACACATGTGTTTTTACGACCGTGTTTTTTTTATATTTTCATAATTTATGAAAGCAAAATATTTTAATGCTTATATAGTTGTAAAAATCATATAATTTAGCACAAATACATAAATTTGCAAAATCTGTCTTAAAGTTATTAATTGTTGGATAAAATTTTAATACAATAAACAATGTTAATTAATTTAAAATTATTACTTTATATGATAAAACTTGATGTGAAAAATCGTATTTGAATATGTCGGCGTTGTATTATTTATTCTAGCTAAAATAATTCTTATATCCAAAAAATATAAATATTTGTTTGACGCATAGTCAAATATCAATTTCTTAACATATTTCTAGTGTTATTTTTAAATTACCATCTGTGTTATGTAAGACTAGTTCAAAATTTCACAAAAGCGTCTTGCTTATTCCTAAAACAACACTCGCTTGATAAGAGACTTGCCATACCGTGAAATAGCTCGATCAATTGACTTTGCTGATTCTTCGATAGCACAGCAATATACTCTAGTCTCCATCTATAATACAATGTAAACAAGCTCAAGGTGAATTTATTATTTAAATTCAATCAGTCTCAAAACTCATCTTCTATTTCATTTTGTTACACTTGATGACAAGTAATAGCAGAAACCACATCATTTGACATAACAGTCAATGTTGAAATAGCAATTCCGAGAAATGTATTTGAAAAGGATCTTTAAAGAAAAAAAAGTTATTGGTTTTACTCTTGTTTGTAGTGTTCATTTAATTTTTATCTTATAAAATCTACTAATTGAATTGAATTGATTTATTTAATTTATGGTGATTTTTAATCAAAAAATTTAGCTAAACAATTTTTTTTAATGAATTGTTAATTAATGAAATTATTGTTAACCATTTTAAAGGAAGATATATTGAGCAAAACCAAAAAAGTATTCTAATATAAGACAGCTGTGATATTATTCAATCTTAAATAATGTATTAATTTTCTGTTTATTAATTTTGATAGTCTTAAATTATCAGAGTCGACTTCAAAATATATCAGATATGACTGATATAAAATATAATTGGATGTGATAACGTAAACGTGAAACATCTTTTTAATGATTTACTTTTCATTTTCAATAATTTGTAATTATCTTATCTTACAGGTCCACTTTTTACTATCACTATAGTAACCTATGTGGCTTATAAAAATAATGACATTGATTATGAAATTACAGATGTATTGAAATATATTTTCTGTCCTAAAGTTGCTTCGATTAAAAAACTTGAAATTAAAGAATCTTTAAGGTAAGTATGTTTTAAAAATATAATATTATCTTAAACTAATTATACATTTATAAAACAACAATTTTATACCATAATATCTTATATTTTACCAAACAGTGCTAATTTTTTTTTAGGTATATTGATGTCATATGTAAATACTTTACAAAGGAACGTCAGTTGTCAGAACATCTCTCTGAACTTTTCGTTCTCAAAGTGTTTTCTTTTGAGATAATCTTTTATGTTACAATATGATTGTATATTATTTTTGATAAATATTTAAAAAATCAGATTGGAAATGATATTTCACCTATTAAGCAAAATGAGGTGCAATACGTTAAAAATTTTAGTAAATATTTGATATTGTCGATAAATGAAAATATGTTGTGTTTATAATATTATCGTGATTTAATAAAATGGTGTATGTGAACAATTTCGTTATTTTTTTTTGAATAGTGATAATATTTAACAGTATTATTGTACCTTATATTACTCAAAAAGCGATTAAAATATACATACATATTTTTTTTCTCATATAATTACAATGAGATAAAGATTTAAACATATTTTGTCTTTTTCTTCGATATGTGCTCTATGATAATTCAATAATGCAATGATATGATAGAATTATATGAAGTGGTAATTTATATTTTTATTCTGTAAAAATGTATTAAAAACAGGCAGCTGTTTCGGTTGCCAAAAATGGTTTTGGTTGAAAAACATTAAATATTATGTGCTTTATGCAACTTTAGATCACCAAAGTAAAATAACTTGAGTAAACTTTGAATAATTATAAGAATCGCCATGAACAAATTTAATTGGGTATATTTAAAAAAAAACATAAACTTTGTTAATAATACGATAGTTATAAGAAAAGATAGTTTCAGCGACAGAATCATCACATAAACATTATGTCCATTAATTTAAAGTATTTCAATAAGATAACTTTAATCCAATTTAGTGGAGACAACAATGTGAATTCCGAATAGAATTTTCCAGAGGAATGTGCTAAAGGAAAGACGTTTTAACCCTAAGCTGAAATTCCTTAAATTCAACTGACAACAAAAGCTTGTTCTCAATTTCCAGACCATTGTGAGAGTTATTGAAAAATAAAAACTTTTTTCTGCAATTTATCATACATACAAATTTATCGCAATTAATTTCTAAGCCTCAACTTATGCTTTATGTTATAATTCTCGTCAATAGAGATATGTTTTTCTGCATCTCCTAGTTAAAGTGATTTGTGTTGATTTTAAATATTAACTAAAACGCTTATTTTTAGTAATTTCTTTTTTAAAATCGGACGAATATAAATATTGAAAGAATATAAACTCATTTGAAATATAAACATAATTTGAAATAATAGTTTGTGTAGGAAAAATAATTAATTTTCCTTTATCTAAATTACAACAAAGGTCGAAATATAAAACATCAATTTTATTACACATGGACCAGTTAATGGAGTTTACAAAAGACTGCATTGGTATTCATTTGCAGTTGGCTATAGGTATTTACTGAATTAAAATGCATTTGATTTTATTATAAGTAGTGACAGCAAACAAGTTAGTAATCATGTCGTTTAGTAATTTTTTTTTTGATTTTACACATAAAGTTATTTATTATTTAATATAAATATAGTTTGAATATCCAGATATAAAAAGGTATAATAGTATAAATATTGGGACCTATGTGTACATTGGTTGACACATCCATTTCTTTTTCATCAAATTTTATACAAAATGTTACATACTGAAGCTATTCAAACCTCTTTTTGAAACTTTTCAAAAGAAATCAAGCGAATAGAGTTGGCTTAGGCGGAACTAGCTTAAATTGAATTTCTCAATTCATAACTTTGAAGTACGACTTTCGTTCTTCCACGTAACAAAGAAAAGGGGTGAACCAATAACAAAGCGCCAATGGGATAAGTTAAAAAAATCTATTTGAATTTCGTATAAACTAGAGAAGTTGAACTATTTCAATTTATTTTACAGTAAATGATTTACCAACCATCTAAGAAAAATGTTTCACTGATAAATTTTTTTCGCATGTAATACTAGTGAAATTGCATAATATTTATTTAATTGTTTACGAATATATGTCACATATACGAATTACTAATTAACATTTATATATATAAATTGGATATTATTATTTTCACATACTTGAAAAAATGATTTTGTTCGTTGGATAATATTGATTTTTTACTACATCGATGTATTATACTCGCAGTGAAAAATGCTTATCTAACGTATAAGTAACTTAGATAATAGTTTCAGTAACTTATAAACCTTTTTTTTAGAAACACTGACTTACGCGAAAGACGTACTTAAAACTACGTATCTATTATTATTATTAGACTTTTAATTAAATAATGAATCAAAAATTAATGTTAAGTTTTAATGCATTAACAATGTTTAAAAACTTTAGAAATCCAAATGCATATAACACCATTATTTAATTTCTACATCACCATAATTAAATATGCCATAAAGAATAAAAGCTAAGCCCCATTTATTTTTTTTTGGAAATAATTAGTGTTAATATTGCTAATTAAATTTTGGTTTATCAGCAATTTTACCAATAATAAGGTATGATGGTTTTTGTTTATCTTATTACAAATTGTATACAAGCGTTTGAATAAATAAAATTTTATGAAAATGAAAATATCATATGCGATTATGAAAAAAATAAACGAGTAGATAGCATTTATGTTGCTGAAAATTATTACGTGTACACAAAAATACAATAAGAGTACAATAGTAAAAAATAACGGTAGTAGATAAAAAGCTATTTTTTAGGGTACGATTCGTGTGATCTATTTATTATATAATTAAATATGTACTATCAAAAATTTTACCATCAAAATTTTTTTCGAAATTTAAGCATTTGTGCTTATTATCTAGCTGAAAAAATATTATTTTCAGATTTTTGACGTATTTGTATATATCAACGTTCATAAGCTCCAGTCATATTTTAAAAATGATATTGTTTTAAATTCAGAATTTAAAATCAATTTCCATCAAGCACCATCAGTCGAAAATATTAATTGATATTGTTTTAATTAAAATTGTGCAATGTATCAACTAAGCCACTGGTGAGTTTCAGGAAAAGTATTGTACAGAACAAGGAAACAAATTAAATGAAAATAAAGGGTTTTATGTTAACAAAAAGGAGATGAAAAAATAATTGAATGACCCACAGAGCTCGAGGCGTCTCTAGCTTGGATCTTGCGCGGAGCAATTAGAGAAGAGGTTGGAACAATAAATTTTGCGTTAAGTGAAAATGCTTAAACACCCCATTCATTGCTATGGAAGGATTATTATTTCACCCCTCTATGAAAGAGTACCGCAAGAATTGAAATAATAATTTCTCTTGGCAGCTGATTTACTGTTGTTTCATAAATGATGTACTCTCAGTTATTAAAATTAACAAGTTTACCGGTTCAACAGTAATCATTCAACGAGAATAATTAAAGATGTTCATAACTTCTCAAGATTTAAAAATAGTAAATATAAATAAATTTTAATCTACTTTACCTTAAGATCGTTTAAAAAGATTTACACGGTGTGCATGTAACAATATAATATACTAATTATTATTATTATTAAAATATTATTTAATTATAACATCATTCATTACAATTTTTTAGCTTGTAAATATTTGCATATATTACTGCAATTATACTTTAAAAATACCATGATATTTTGATTGATAAAAAATGAGACTTTTCAAAAAAAAAAAATTATACCGATTGATTCCAGTGACTTATTGTTATACACATTCATAAACGTGCTCCAACAATGAGCCCCTTTCCAACAAATATAAAATGTAGCTACAATAAAACAAATTAGAATAAAGATGCCTTCATCACTAGTATAACTTAAGTACAAGTATATAATCAAATCTTTGAAATCAAAAATGAAAATAAAAAGTTTTATTGCAAATGCAGGGCCATATAATTGAAATAGTAAATACGTACGAATATATACATCCACACGCATGCATTGCACATATTTCACCGAAAAAAACTAGCACATGAATTTTCATTTCATGTAAAACCATTGAAGTGTATGCAAGCGCAGTAAGAACTTTTTATTATACGTACCTATATAAATGTATGCTTCTATTAAGCAAAAAAAAATTACAAATTAGGAACAAAATGTAAACATTATTATAAGTGTATATATTTTGTTAACGTTAGTTTGTTTGAAAGTGGTATCACATGTTTTATTTTAAATTCAAAAGTCCGGTATTGGTTTTGGTTATTTTTTATTCATTATATTCAAATTGTAATAATGATAAAATCAATATAAATACTTCAGTGTTTTGTTTATTTCATTTCCTTGTGTGGACAAAAACTTCAGAAATACATTCATATAGTATGTGTAAAATTTTATACGAAAACTAATATTCTCTTCCAAAGTGGGTTGGTCAATTAAGTGTTATATGGTTCTGCTATAACATAATAATACGAGTACTATTACCAAACTCCAGTATCAAGAAGCGGATAACTTAGCAATAAACACTTAAGAAGTAACAAAAGATTGTTCGACTATTAGTATCTTATCTTGAATGAAGAAATATATTTCCGTTATAGTATATAAGAATATACGTATTTATACTTGTATACCGTGAACGTATTAACATAATGTTTCATATACTCACCAAATATATTTCACTTGGAAGAATAAATATATATTTTAGAATTATTTTTTAATTTAATTGAAAATGAGATTTGAATTTTATCTGAAGATATTTATGACCAGCAATATATTTTTCAGTATGCCAAGGACTGTTGTAATAAGGCGGGTACATATTTAAGAATAATCGTATATTTTTAAGTAACAGAAGGCTGAGTTTTAATTGTATCTTTACAAATCCTCAAAACCCGTTCGCGTACATTACAATAGTAAAGGTAAATGTGCTTATTCTCGAGTAACGTCATACTTACTTTCGCGTCTATCGAGTATCCAGCCCAAGAATGCTCACAAATGTATTTACTGGGAGCAATGACAATATACTCGTACTTTCAAGCTAAGAAATGCTTATCTGTAAATGCCAGTCGAACTATAAGGAGCTTAGAGAATTCTTTCGCTTTATAAAAATGTGCTTGAGAAAAATATTTTATTTGTATATTTTTATTGCTTTCGGTTCGCCAAGTCAGCAGATTAACACTTGCTATGAAACCATATAAAAACGTTTTATAAAATAAAAAAATATGATAGTTTACAAACAGAGCAAAAAATAACACTGGATTATTGAATACTTACAGTAAAAAATATAGGCGCTTAAGACCAAAACTTAAATATACACCTGAGTATAAGATTTATTTATTTACATAAAAACTTGGTGAATTGTTTATTTATTCAACTTAAATATAGTTATATTATAAAAAAATAATCACGTCTCACTTGTACAACATTTTTACTTTCACAATACTACATTACAGTTACAATTCATATTACTCAAAAATCACACAGATCAAAATTGTATGGAACATAAAAACAAAAAACATGTGAAACACACCGTAATATTATATTAATGTTTGTACTCATGAAATGATCAGTATAGAGATTAAAAGAGGCTTTCATTCCATAATAAATTGTACAAGTATCGGCTTCAACCACATGCTCATAAATGAAATAAAGGAGACTCTACTCGCGATTGAAGTGTATTTATGTTGGTTAAATATGAATACCGTTCAATTGATAGTGACTACAATGTAGTTATGAAAATTTGACAAATTATTAAAAATGGCAGTAAGAAATAAATACTTACTAAAATCAAAATAGTTATTTGTAGTATTTTTCAAAGAATACGAATTAGGAATCTGTGTTAAAATAAAATGTAATTATAATAAAAAAATGAATATACATATTTGAAAGTAAACGATCACTTTTTTATAGACTCGGCAATCTTACAGTTGAATCTAGCCGATCGAATAAATGCGCTCCAGAAAGTATCGGCGGCATACTTTAAAAACTTGTTATAATACTAGTTGCCTTGTATAAAATATGCAACTGTTCTGCTTCTTTGTGTTAATAAATTAATATAATTATTAATTGCAAAACTTGAATATAAAATAGCGTAGGTCTATAATGTAAAAATAGATTGATTGTATTTTAGTATTTTAATCCTAGAATTCTTCGTTAAATTAGGGGTTTAATTCACTAATGACAATTATTTTGACAAATACAACGAGAATAATTAGTTTTAATTTTTTTCTTTTTTTTGTTACCGATATATTTATTTTACAATTAATTCTTGAATTTTATTCAGTACATTGAAATATTAAAATTGTAGTATTAAGAATTATTCATAAATGTGTAAAAGCTTAATTCGTTTCATTTGTTATAACTCTGTGCCTCGGAAACACAGCACATCATGTACATTTTTTTCCAAAAAATACTTTTAAGCACAAAAATGATGATTTTTTTTCTCCCTCCGTGTAGGGGTAAATAACGTTATCTACATTTTTTTATAGCGACAAAATTAATGATACTTGCCTCAATAGATATGATGTTCGTCGCCTCCAGAGTCTAGAACCATACTTCTAAGAAAATGTGTTGCAACTGTTTTTTCTTCACTTTTTTGTTTGATATTATTTTTTTCGTATTTTAGTATTTTTTACATCACTAGTATGTTTAATTTTTGTTTAGAAATTGTTAAACCAAAGATACCGTTGCAGAGTATTCGTTTAAATTTCTCAGCGAAAATAAAAACTCTTTAATATATATACACGATGACTAGCACGGTAATATGTTTTAATGACAAAGGTAATATAATCCCTTTGATGTGTGTCATATATAAATTACTGATTAGGTGAGTTGTCATCTTTGCGATAAGAATGCGAGAATTCTAAGGCCTTTGAAGTCAAAGGTGGTATCTCTGGAACCGTCAACTGTATTCAGTTAGGAAGGAAAAGACGATAAACCGGTGAAATATACATGCCATAGGAAGACCCTCATATCGTATTAACCATCAAGATAGGGTGTCACAGATAACACTTAGACTGTGTTTACTACACAGATACATAACGAAATGAATTACGCATGGGAATATAATGATTTAAGTAAGTAAGTATAAAATAATGTATCAAAGAAAAATTATTTTTTATTTTAATTTTTATAAGTAGCAAAATTTGATAGAAAAGTGTAAATTGATGTCATCGATTTTTACTGATAATTTAGCCAACTAATCTGAGTATTAGTTTAATAGGCTAGTACAATTAGACAAGATTTTTGCTTAATCATTTTAATAATATTGCAATAGCGAACATTTATGTAAAATATTGGTTTGTTATTAATATATTAGCATCAAACAGATTCTCTAAAAAATATTTTTTTGCAGTACATTATAGCCAGTTTTCCTGGAATAGAATATTAATACTCAAGTCATAAGTTGTATTTAAATACAGTATTAGATACATACAAAAGTACCTAAAATGTAATCCTAATTCACCGGGAAATACCAAAAATATTTTAAAATATGAACAAAATATAGTTCAATATGAAATAAAGTGAACGGAGGATATATTGAGTTTATAAAATAAATGTATTATTGAAATATATTGTAAGAAATGGCTGCTTTTGAATTCACACGTCTCGTGTAATGTACCCCCAAGGCGAGCTGTTACCAACGATAAAGTGCCCTTTGAGGGCAATTACTTTCACCTGACAAGTTTTATTGTCGATCCATGAACACTATGAAAAATTTCGCACCTTAAGTGAAATATATTTTTTTCAACAATCAAGAAGAATAATCGAATAAGTTTGTATGATTAAGATATATGGCGGCATTAGAAACACTCGAAAACTCCACTTTAGTTTTGGATATTCTTGCAAAGTCATACGTTACTGGAATACCTTTATCTGCAGTCAAAAACTACGCCTATTCATTGTTTTTTGACTGTTAGTTATGAATATTTTTTTTATGATTTTATTTGAAAAATAGTATTTACATTTGAACAATTTATGAACTGTCTACACTGCCTTTCTCAACCTTTTTAGCCTGTGACCTCTTTTTGAGTTTAAAATTTTTCTTGGTTCTCCCCACGCCCCAAGATTTTCTCGAGAAAAAAATATTTTTACTAGTTGTAGTTTTGGGATGTATTTTTTTTTCTTTACATCAAGAAATGTACATTCAGTCTGATGATAAAAAAAATATACATCTATTTTTTGATACTATTGAATTATAATATTTTAATAATTATAAAATAATTATAAAATAATTTTCGGGTGTACCTCCATTGAAAAGATCTGTAATCCCTTGGGGGGCCATAAAGACCCAGGTTGAGAAATGCCGACTCACTTCATTATGATTAATTCAAATACGTTACTACTCATAGTTGTTTATCACAGTGATATTAAACTTATCAGTAGTAGTAAACTTAATATGAATTTATATAAAAAAACGATACAGTGAAGAATTATAAACATCTTTGATTGGAAGGTATTAACGTTAGGCGTTTTAATTGACAAATAAAAAAACAAGTATTTATAAATAAATCTTTCAAATAGTAAAAGTTAAAACATTATTTCAGTTCCAATGTATAGTATATTTTTAAATAAGAGACACTATAATTTAATTTTTACTGCCCAAAAAGTTAACATTAATGGCAACATGTCTGAAATTGTCTGTAACAGTTTATTTGTCTTCAAAATATGCTAATGCGTAATATTTAAACGCTGCGTGCTTTTAACACCACCTTTATCTACTTTGCATCTTAAATCTGAGCAAAGGCATGCAAAGAAAGCCGTAAATCACGAGGTTAAAAATGGAAATTCGTTTGCTGAAATAAAGCCTAGCTTTGACTACTTCTTGCATGCAACGATGACGTGAAAAACACAATGATTATCAGGAAAAATTGTGGCTTGATATATTGTTATTGCCCTATATCCATCCACACGTGTGCTGCAAAGAATATAATCAGCTTGCAAAGTTTTTGCTATAAAAAGGAACATATTGTATGGATTTAAGACCTAACATGAACTTAGTTTGCGTAGTGTGATTTTTATGATGTTAATTAAATAAAACTTACGTGCCCATAATAGATTTCATTTATAATGAAAAAAACTTTAATTATAACGTGTTTTATTTACAACAATCGTTAGAACCACAACATTTCTCTGCCGAAGAAGTTTTAATGGCAATTTTGTTTCAAAGTAATTTCTCCGTTATAGCAAATTGAATTAGTACTTATAGTATTACTTCTAGTATCAATTACATTTTATTTGAACTGTTTTACATATTAATACAACTAAGTAATTAGTAAAAACTTTTCGGTTGTAGTTTTAAATTGAAACACATTGGATATTTATATAATATTAATAATTATGTTCATAGTAAAAGTTAATTATTTGACTGATCATATTTTTATGAAGATATTTAAGTCATTAAATAACTAATTGCACAAATATTGTGGTAATATTCCATCAGTATTTTTATCACAAGTGTTTATGGTCAAACTCTATTGTACGAACTGTTTCTTTTTATTGATTTATCTTAAAAAATCACTTTTAACTAGTACCATTTAAATAATCTTTTTCTCAATTAAAAACAATATCATAGTGTCTTATGTAATAATTGAGATTTTTTTTGATTAAGCTTTTCGATTAATTGTGAAGAAATTGAAGTATTTTTCTTCTTTCATACTAAACTATTTTATAATTAATATTTTCGACTGATGCTGCTTGATGGAAATTGATTTTAAATTCTAAATTATTTAAAACTGGTAAACTTTCATATGTGATATCACTGTTAGCGACCCGGGTTTCGCCTTAAGGAATCTTCAGGCTACATTATATGTGGGCGGTGAGCGAACATATAACATACTACGCATGTACTTTAAACTACAAACTAAAACATTAAACTATTTTAGTTGAATAATATAATTTATTTATGACTTTAAGTAAGCCAAAGCTTTTAAACTAATAAATATTTGTCGGTAAAAAATCTTCTACGAAAACGCTTTCCATATAGTCAAATAAATACTAAGAATACGTTCACAAAATGTGTTTATACACAAGCCTTCAGTAATAAGGCTCAAAACTTTTCTTGCATAGTTTTTTTTTCTTCGCTCGTACATGTTTCATAATTACGCGCTGAAACAAACCATTCTCTAACCGTCACTTAAAAAGATTTATTGCAAATGAATTTCAAAACACGGTTACTTATATAGCGGGCGTTCACATAGGTCCTCTAGAGACTTGTCAAAAAAAAGGAATCCTCTGGAAATCTACTCTCAGCAGAATTATCAAAGCGTGCTCTCATTACAGTGAAATGCCATTAATTCTAAAACAGATTATAATATGACATCGACCGAATGAACTTTAATAAATAATGCTTTTTTGTTAAATGTATCATTGCGATAAACTAATATAGTACACAACTTATTTCGTACATTTGATATGCAATATAGCTTGTCCCTCATTATGCAGTTAATTTATTCCGATGAATTCTTGACGCATATCGAAAATCAAGTAATTCAAATAATACGTCTGTATGTATAACTTCATTAAAAAAATCCTGTTTTTTGGCTTATACGGAATAATGGAAGTTACTTTATAAAATTATAACTGCTCGTGTTTTTAACTCACGTAACGTAAATTCAATCCAAATTTATTTTTATCTATGGCTCAGCTTATTATTATTTTTTGTAAATCATGTAACTGCGAATTCACATAAGTTGACGTCGCATAATTTGAAGACTACCTGTATCTTTTTAAAAAATGCTGATATAAAATAAAATGTTTGAATGATATCAAAATTTCTCTATGTTGATTATTTAAATCTCCTTATATTTTAAATATTCTCTCTTCATTGAAAATCGTTCCAAGTTTTAAGTTATAAATATTATGGGGGAAAAATGATTTGATCTGATATCGCATATCATATATTTTTTTTATAAAATTAATAAAAACATGTTCAACGAGATAAACATTGCATACTAAACTATTTTACAATGGTAGCTCTGAATATACTCAGTATACAGTTAATAGAACCGTGCATAATTTTGTACAAAAATAAAAAATAGTTTTATAATGTAAATATCACTTGGTTATGCCAAAACTTACTGTGTATGTAATATTTTTTTTTCTTATTTGCTGGACATATTTTTAGTTATAAGCGTTTACATATTTTTGAAAAACTATAGTATTATTATGCAGACATTAAATAGTCGTCAAATGAAGAAATATAATGTATCAAGTTAATAACTAAAGCTCTATGATGGTGAAACTTAATTATGAAATATTGAAACTATTTAGCATATTATCAACTAAAATCTGTTAGATGCATTCAACCAGTTCCGTTTATACCATTTGTTACGTTGGTTAACCTTCGTCAACGGAATAACTTTCCCGAATTGAAAACTCAATTATGTATTTTACAATTGGCGCATAAAGCTCTCTCGACCATGAAGCTTGCTATCACGTTCACTTATACTACATCCATAATAATCAAATAATAACATTTACGGATTTTCATTTTTATTTATTACCGTACTAAAATCACATTATTTACAAATTTAATTTCTTCATTTCATATTTTTCAAATTGTAAGCGTTTAAATTGTTTTATGAGTAGGTTTATTATCAAAAATACACAAAGCTACCGTATTTTTATCAAAGCTATAAATTTTGTTGAAATAATTTTTAATATAGGAAAAATCGATACTTCGATTAAAAAATAAAATATATCAATGGCCGTAAGCTGACACGTATCATTCAACTCGTTAAATTGTTCAGAAGGACTAAAAACTTTAAAAAATAAGTATTTCGAAATTAATGAAAATAAAATAAGCCAGTTTTAATGAAAATAAACATTATTTCACTTTAAAGTGTATTTAAAAATCCTTGATGTCCCAATAATTATTTTTATAAGAATTTTTGTCCTTTTGAACAAATATATGATACGTGTTGTCAACTGATGGTTATCGATATGTATACATCATGGACAAATATAAAATCATTTAATGTTTTTAAATGATCACTTAATGCGATTAAAATCACCTACTTACTCCATTACAATTCATACATTGCAAATCAGATCATATATTTATTAGATCACGTCTTATTTATGTAAATCAGTGGGCATCACAATATTGACTAAATTCTTATCTGTAGCGTATATCCACGGTAAGTTTTACTTACCTACGTATAATTGAAGACGATTAGATTTGATAATTAGGTATATAGTTTTGGCTATTATATAGCATATCATGATATGTAGCAATCGTAGATTTAAAGCTTGGTCCAGATATGAAAATAACTTTTTTTTGTCAGACAAAAGATTATTGAAGTCTTCGTTTTAAATAAATAATTCATAGGATGATTCTTGATACGATTTTTAAAAAAATTTCCCAAAGAAATGCAATCTATTATAACAGTAAACGAAACGGGTATATAAAATAAGAATTTGTGCTATCCTTTTTTCAGTGGTTGTCTGCCAAGTGAAAATTGAATTCAGGAGCAGCCGACTTCATAATACAACCAGCCCGTGTACAAGCACCACCGACTTATTTCTGAATTCACTTTACATACATTGGCTAAAATTTCAACAACGTTATATTATCTAATACTGAATGTTAATCCAGACCTATTGGAATACAAAGCGAAATATTTGAAGAACTGTATGGTGAACGCATGGTTGTGTAGCATTGTTTGTTATAATTTCAAATTGAATATATTGAATTTTTTTCATAGTTGCATCAGGTTAATTTTTGGAATTCATATCCTGATTTAATAACAGCTTAATCATTATTTTTACAACCTTCTATTTACGTCGTCACTATTCGTTACTAAATTACGATCAATTATAAACTTTCGACCATTCAAGTATGATTTGGTTCGTTTTTTGTTGAAGTACACTATCTTATGGTATAATATTTCTGTAAATACATATACGCATTTTTCCACTGAATATTATTAAATATTACTAGAGTAATGCGTAAGCGCGTTTATGAGCCATAACTAACTAAAATAACTAACCTGGTATGATAAGGTGGATAAACACATACGAATGAATTACTTCAATCTGCGAATTTAAATCTCGTGATCGTATTAAAATTCAAATATACATTGTAAGTCCGTAGTTGAACATATGATAGTGTAATTATAAGTAAATAGAGAAAAAGGAAATCCTTTTATGAAATTTAAATGCACAAACTTGGTTTAATAATATTACTTTGATTTTTTAGAAACATAATTTAAATAAATATAAAGAAATATCTCTAAAAATGATATAATGTTTAAAGTGGAAAATGCATTCACTTTACATATTTTAAGAAGATTTTTATTATGTATAAAATATAATGTTTAGTCATTTGATAAAAGTGATTCAATATATGTGATATATACAATATATTATATGGAAAATAGAATGAGAGAAAATAATGGTAGAAGACTGTGTTTGTATGAAATGATGGTTGCAAAAAAATCAAAGCCTCAGTGAAGAAAATTTCGTTTCTTAACCTAGCATTATATGAAATTTTATTACATCTACATTAAACAGAAGCTTAATTTTATCCTCAAAAACTCTAAAAGCGTGGCTGTGTTAACATAAAAAAATTCTCCGTCGCATCGTTTAAGCACTCATGTTGTAAATCTTCAATTTAGAAAGGAATTAAGATTTTTTTAAATCACAGCGTATATATTTTCATATTTCACTAAGCATTTATTTTAATCATAAAAATTATCACTGGTATTTTTATGCTTTCATTAAAACTTGTGACGACTTGAGTTTGATATTTATTAAATTTTTGTAGATTAATTTAAGCCATCAACTTTACACGTAACGAATGATATTAAATGTAATTTGAATAATTTTGGATAATTACTACAACTATTCACTGTGGAATATGAAATAAAAATACATTTCAAAGACTATTAAAAAATATGTTTCAAATAATACTTTTTAAAAACACAATGCTTTATGTATAAATTATACATTTATTTTTTCAGTTTATACTGACAAGATTAAATATTCTAACAAATTAAAATATCAATTTAACAGCTATGTAATCTGAAGGGTAGAATAAATAGAGTGGGCGTGTAAAAGCGTCATCAATTTTAAATATTTACCAATAGGAAGCCGTTTTAACGATATTGTCTGACTTTAACTTAACTTTACTGGTGTTGTTTAGACAAGGGTTTGTTAAATTTGATACATAAACATCTTCGAAAGATGATTAAACTCTTAAGTAAATTGATAATCCACAATAATTCAATTTTGAGTGAACATAATATATGGACAAAGAACGAAAGCTCTCAGAACTGTTATTCAATACGGCTTTCCAAAATAGTATATTGGATCATTTTTATCATTATTATCAAGCTTAACTCGTATCAAATATTCATAAATTATACCAAAATCAGTAAATATTTCTAGTTTGAGTTGTAAGAGATACTATATATAATTTTAATAAACATACTATTTATAGAAAGATGTATACCGAGATATAAAAAAACATTCAAATAATCGTTCCTCCATATGAGCTTTAGAAGTGGAGATTGCTGGTTTGAATGTTTCGCCCGCATGGAGATTGAATATGTAGGATGTAAATGTAGGATACTCGATGAGTTGAGGGATTGGCTGTAAACCAATTTACATCTCAACCTGCCACATAATTTTTGAAATTGCATTTGTAAGCTATACTTTCGGAGTGAATAAGTTTTCGAAAATCCTACGCCCATAGAACTGATAAGCTATAACGTAGAAAATATCATTTTTTTCTCGCAAAGAAGAATGTTCACTTGAAAATAGTTTTTACGTGTAAAGTTAAAAACAAACAAAAATTTCCTACAAAGCTAACTTTTTTATGATATTTTAGAAATATAAAAAAAAATCTCTTTAAATTTATGATAAACAAAAACACTTTTTTACTATTAAATGTTGGTTGTAATGTATCGATGTGTTCGTAAATACAATATATGTTGCAGTATTGTAGAATTGAAAAGATGCTTATCGCAAGTTGTTTTTGACTTATGTCACACTGTGGAAGCTTTTAGTCAAAGGAAAAGCTCGTTTCCATATAGCATCTTGACTGTTCTCGCTCCAGAAACAACAAGGGTCCCACTCTAATACTCGCAGACCGGGCGCGTCGTAGACTTAACGAACTGTGTTGAGTAAAAGCTTATCGCAGCTTTCACAAAAATTACCGCTGCGATTTTTTCACACGATAAATTGAAAAAATACTCTTTGGTATACCATTTTAAGAAATAATATAACAAAAAGTAACATAATTTCACTTTTAGATGAGGCTGCAAAAATAAATTTTACGTATTTTTTGTGGTCTTCAATTTTGCAAACTTCAACAAATGTTATTTATGAAATATATATTAGAAGCAATAATTATTGTAAAAACTTAAATATGTAAACCGATGTTTATATTTTTGGACTATTTTATACAACATAAGCGATGATCGATCGTTACAGTTACATTAACCATCTTTGTCTTATGCATAACACAATGTCATTTTTAACATTCAAGTTTTTATAACTCTTTAATAAAATGTTTTTGTGATATTTCTAAAACCAGAAGTAATTCTAATCATTTGTAGCATATTAAAAACATACATTATATTACATATAACATATTATATATTTTATGTGACTTATTTCATTTTGAACGTTCATTTCCACGAACAAGTGCTTAAACATGTAGAACTAAATAGGTCGTGCATAGTTCAATTATTTTTAATTGGAAGAAGCGGGATATGGTATTTTTAAAACCAATTAACAGTATAGCAGTTGAGTGTTTATTTAAACACGAGTTTATGCAGTATTAAAAGTGTGTACTTACTTTTGTAAAGTGGAGCATAAGAATCTTCAGAGATATGACCTTCCTGCAAGATTTATCATGAAAGAGTTATATTGACAGTATTTTTATTTGTTATTGAAATTCACTAATAATATCTTTGTTGATAAAAAATATCCACATGTTAAGTATTTATTTATTTAAGATTTAAAAAAATATTATTATAAAAATATATAAATTAATTTAAGATGTTGTACAATACTTAATGTAACTCTTAATTAATATAATACAGTCGCCGTCAAATAAATATGCAAATGTTGATTTAAAATCTTATTGCAAAAAAAAAAATGCGGAAAGCTCTAAAAGTTATAAAATAGAAAATATACTTTATAAAATAAGTATTTATAATAATCATGCAACGTTATTTGGAAAACATATCGTCATCGAGTAATGCATACAGAAAAAATGATATATTAAGCAACAAAAATCGTTTTAATTTTGCCAAGGCTTATTTGTTATTATTAAAAGGTGAGCATATAATTTAATTAATACATTTATAAAATAAATTATTCTATGCATGCTTTTAACAATGAAAAGGTACAACTTTGTATACGTTGATAAACCTTTTTGAAAGACTTTAATGTAATGTTGTCCCTTCATTTTTGTTTTTTTTTTTATTACGATTTACATATCTCATTCAGTTATACCCTTTAAAGTTTAAAAAAAATATTTTAATTTAAGGCATTTGTGTGCTCTTTATAGAAAAAATTAAAACATAGAGTAAATTTTTCTAATATGTAGCTAATTACTTAAAAAAGCTCAAAATACTTGTTGGCACCACGAGTGTTATATTATGATCATTTATTTGATAAAAATATAAATTAAAAATACAATAATTAATTTTTTTCGAATATTCTTAGGTATAATTATAATATAACCGTTTTTACAGTTTTTTCTGCGTATTATTTCAATTTACTAATTATGCATGACTTTAGATGAAGTATCTCAGAGGTTATCCCACTTGTGTGCCCTGGCAAAGTAGATAAGGGCTTTTCAATTTTTCAACACAACAAGAAAATATATTGTTTATCTGAGTGTTCTTGCTGATATTAATTTACTGTCGTAAAACTACATAGAAGACTTTTTTTTTCTTCAATATCCCACCGTTATCTTACCTTATATTTTTTAAGGATTTTTTTCTTTGTTAAGGAGCGTTAACATTCAAAAAGTAGATACATTATGGTTGTAAATTTTTTTAGTATTTTTTTTGTTTTATTTTATGAATTATAAAACATATTATATTTGATTTATTAATGATATAGAGTGAGTAAAAAATGGAACCAGTAAAATATCAGAAGCCGTCATTCAATACGCCCGTTTCGTAAAAAAAACTTTTTTAAATTCGTACGTAAATATGTTTTTAAAATCATTGTTCGAATATTGTTACTAAATATTTTTGAAAAAGCTTTCAGTATTTGAAAAATCTCCGCTAAAAGTTTAAAAAAAACTTGTGAAGGAATTTAAATTATGAGCATCGGCTCATGCCTGAAATAGTGGAAAAGTAGCCAAACGAAATCGATTGGTGAGCGCCAGAGTGGAAACATTACTGACTGCTCAAAGTGAAAAATTTTACGTTTTTCGGCGTCCTTTTTTACAGCCATTTGAAAATAACGTATACGACTAAAGATGATTTATGATGCTTTATAATAATGTACGAGCAATTGATAGTAATCTCTTTGAAAAACATATTTCTAAATAGAGCCTAAATAATGGTTTGAATAGTAAGTAATTTTATGGATAAAATAATTATCAAAAATAATTACACGTCAACAACAAATGAAATTGAATAAAACCTAATTTGGCAGTTCTTAAATTAGAGAGAGAACTAAAATGAGACAAATACTTTTTTGTCCACGAGTACTGAAGATCTCTGTTTAAAAAAAACATAATAAAATGTGTTATAATTAGATTTTACTACTTATTTATTTTTGAGAATATATACCTAAAAAACACAAAAATTATGTTATTTAATATAATAGGAAAATGTAGATGTATATTTTAAAAAAAATGGAAATAATTTCTGGATTTCTTTTCCAATTGATATCCAAATTCGTATTAAGTGTCAAATAAATAAAAAATGTATGTAAAGTTAAAGTATTGCAAAGACTCGAGTATTCGAAGTATGGAAATACATAAACAATAAAATTTAAATATAGTGGACTTTTGTATAACCGACAAATATCCGTAAAGAAATGAAAGTGCAAACATCAAAATCAAGAATTTTTTTGACAGCCAAGATGTAAACATAGATTTAGACAAGTAAAAAGTTCTTAATTTTTGTGGAAAAATACATCAACAGAACATAATTAGTGCCGGAAAAGAAGAAGCCGAAGAAATTTCAATTACAAAAAGCAGATAAAAGTGAACGTTGAGAAAATTGGATATATAAAATAAAACAAACTATCTTATATGTTGCCAAAAATTAATAATATTCTTCTAAATACTTACATTAAATAATTAATATTTTTGACTGATGGTGCTTAATGGAAATTGATTTTAAATTCT
>JAGVSQ010002666.1:2245-23910 GCA_022683975.1 Rhyacophila evoluta | reverse complement strand
GTAATGAAATTCGTCCTTGTGGCAACCAAGTCGGATGGCCCGATGGGTCCAACAGTTTCCGTCGAATAAAGTAGATCATTTCTCGATATCAAAACTCTGGGATACGCCTAATTAAGACCAGGTGTAAGGACGGGGCGGGTGGATGGTGGGAACATTAAAAAAAGTATATAGTAAATAGCATCCGTTAAAGCCGAAAGTCCTTTATATAAAAATTGATTTTCTGATTGCATTTTATTATTATTACTAGCTGTACCCGGCCATAGGTTGCTGTGGCTCAGTCTGGTTAAAAATAATTGCGCTATTTTTCCAAAAGCATGTTCAGTCATATTTGATACTCACGGCCATCTTCACCTACATTTAACCACTGTAAAACATTTTATTCAGCTCCTTCTTGTCCAGATTTATTCAATATTGTCCAACAGAAATCATGATCACGACTCCGTATTGGTTACCAAACAATTTCTCCCAACCATTATGTTTATACTTTCACTTCTCTGGGTATATTTTGTCTGTTATATCCACTGTGTTGTCTGACAAACAATTCTCGTGAAAAATAATCTGTCAAGACGTCTTCACATTCCAGAGATCCATATACTCCACTTTCGGAGTGGATTTTTTCATACTGTGTAGATCCATATGCTCCACTTAGGAAGCGAATATGGTATATATAAAAAAAATATGCAAATAAGCGTTACATCACAATACGTAAATGATACTCATATTCTAAGAGTTCTCCAGCAGTGCATTTATTTGAGTCGTACAGTTCATATCTACCATAAGTGCACTTTTTGTCAAATTTGAACTAAATATGATATTTTATTCTAGTCTCTATTTAACATCATAAGCAAACGTCAATAAGTACCCAACGGCAATAAACCCCTATAAAAATTGGATGTGAAAATTAATCTTTCACTGTATGAAAAATCTTTCCGATAATGTACAAAACTCACTAGTTAAACTGGGTCTTCAGCTGTTGGTGAAATTTAGCTGGAATCGTCATGTAATTCACTTACCTCGTTTGTGCTTTTAAAATAATGTTACATGAAGTTATTAACTTTGGTATGTTCAGTAATGTTGGCTTCTATCGTCCGATATCCTTGGAGTAAGGTTTACGCCTTCGTGAGCACATGCAAGAGCTTTGAACACTGTGTGGAATGTTTCATTTGATGATTCTGGTCGTGGTTTTAAAATTTCTTGACTTAATTACATAAATGACTTACAGGCCAGTTGCTGGGTGACAAAAAATCACACGATTCGGAAATAGTTCATGGTAAAGATTTTATTGTTTTAATCGCTTCAATTATTGCCGAATATGCAGTTAATTTTCTTTCCACCGGAAGCTTTTTCATCCGACATGGTGCATTGTTTATACAAAATTGATTATTTAAATTGCATAATTGTCACATTTAGTTCGTAGGCTAATATGCAAAATTTCATGTGGGCGGAATCTGCAAGCGAAACGTTCTCGTCATAATTTATGTTATGACTTTGAACTTATGGAAAAGCTCCTGTTTAAATCATTTCGAATTCCACAGCCTTCACTGAGATCATTCTTGCGATAAGCTCTATTTTATCGAATTTAGTGTATTTTTTATAAATTCTTTTATGTTATAATATACCCGACAAATTAACATACTCCACAGCTTTTGTTGTAAAAATATTTTTTGAACTTTTAAAGGTTATTTTCAGTAAATAAATTTTCCAAGAACTTTAATTGTCCTAGCATAATATTTTACATCATTTTAACAGTATCTGACACGAACCTATTTTTTTATTTAAAGCCTTTCCGATAACTATTGATTTGTATATGTACGTATGTCTGATTTTTAAACGTATAAATAAACCTTTTTGACCATATCCACAAAGTGGAGCATATAAATCTTGCCACTGTGAATATAACAACTGCATAAATACCGATTGTACCGATCTTTTGTAGACTTACAGTGACAAATTTTTCACGAGAATTGGTTGACAGTCGATTGCTCAACCCATTTGATATCCAATCTTGCATCATTCATCCAAATCTCCCACCTAAAGAAATCGAACCTTGCACTATCATGTCGACCACCGTGTAGACATAAATAGACATTATATAAAATAGTACAGCGTATATTGGTTAAATGTATCTAATATAACTTTCACAAACATGGAACACGAAATATAATCGTACAAATAAAATATGCGACCATTTATTTTTAAAATAAATCATTTTTTGTATACTGGTAATATCATTGGTGAAAAGTCTTTATATTAACACTTGTCCTGCGGGACCCGGAATATTACGTGATTGTGTACTCTAACGGTTATCTGTTGTTATCATACATTACATATTTTGATCTCCATCTGTACTCAAAAACTTTTACTACATTTTTTATCAAAAAACCAGAAAACTATCTCGCTCTATACTTTGTAAATGTCGTCACTTCTCTTATCAATTTACAAGTGTGTTAAGCTTGTTCTATCCTAGCCTATCATTTTGGACCGAAATCGTTTTCCTTGGCTTAGTATACTTTTTTTTCAGTTTCGGTTAAACATTTTAAATAATTAAATGAGTTTATTAATGCCGATGAGGATTATATTACAGTTTTTTTCAAACATTAAAAATTTGAAATATCATAGTTTTAAGTGATAATTATATAAGCTGTGAAAATAATATAATACTAAAATGTTGATAAATTGGTTCTGCATAGAATGTCCAGTACAATAATCAAAAAAATATTGAAATATTTAAAGTACTTTAGTAAATACCGTTACTTTAAAGGTAAAACTCATTAAGTACATTTTTGGCCAAAATGACTTTTTTTGATAGATCCACTAATTTTTACTAGGCCTATCGTTTACGAAAATTAGATTGACGATAGCTATCCTATTAACGGAGACAAAGACACAAGAGTGTTACTTAAGAAACGGATTTTGTATCGCAAAAAATATCTTAAAACCTCAATATCTCAAAACTATAAAAATGCAATTAATTAGATTTATCTTTAAAGGGGCGATATGTTGATTTTCGCAAACGTTAAGCGCATTTCGCGAATTTGCCAAAAGCAGCCCGCAGCTTAAATGTTAATATTACGACATAGACTATCGTATTATTTTTAGTAGTGGATTAGTATTAAATATAAAATTAATTGATGTTTTATAATATACCATATTAGTATGGTGTTTTCTTGTTATTTGACAATATTGGCAGATACTGTCCTATTGTATAATAGATATAACACAATATTTATTATAATTTATTTCAATTAGAAAACATTTAGTATTATCAATTACTGCTGCGTTTCACAATATCTGATAAACGTTTTACAAGCCAGAAATGCCACACCCATGCAGAAACAACGCTATCATACAGCTATGTGGTTTATTATTTATATGTATTACATGACGATGGTATTTTCCCCATGTCGCGTTGCAGAACGAAAAATAACATCGCGCACGAAGCGATAGCACTGCTCGCTGCCATTTTGATTGCTTCGTGGTACCAGTCTGGGCTCGCAAGACGTCGTCAACCTTGTATATAATCAAGTTAATTCATATTATAGTTTTTATTTTATCGATATCCACTGTTAAAAAATATTTTCCATTGAGGCACTTCCTGTTTTTAATATCTCTATTAACTACATTACTACATTAAGTGAAATGTTCAAAAGAGCTTTAAAGAGTTTTAAATTTCTATAACTTTCATAAATAATTAAGTAAATCGATAAATATATACAATAGATATCAATCAGTTATGGATCCGAAACAATAAATAAGGCAAAATTTATTCTCATTAAGAGGGTTACACACGTCCAAATTTGCATTGTGTGACCATTATTTTTTTCCTAAAAACGGAACGTCCACTAATTTTAGGTAATCCTACGTGTACTTGATAATATATAAACTATAAGACCGGCCGTTTACTGACATAGAATGAAATAACAAGTAAACCATTCATTGATGTGGGATGCTTCAATTATTATAATTGCTTAATATTAACATGCTCAATTTGCCTGACAAAATCCACTGTGGGTTATAAAGTTAATAGTTTATATTACAATACGAAATTAAAATAGTGATACGTACAATTTTATTATTTAAAAAACGTTTGCATTAAAATATTGAACGATATAAAAATGATAATAAACTCATCCAATCGATGGTTATTAATTTGATTTTAGAGACTCAAGTCTGAACCGAATTCAAAGTCACTTCATCACTTTACTTGTGAGATTCGCAAAACGGAAACAATGAAATAATATGCTAATAGTGTTATATATCGTAAATTTTTAACACACGGTCACCGTATTTTTATAATTGCCCATGCATACTTGCGCAAGCTTGCATGAGCTTTTACAGCTCACTTATCGTGTTATGTCTGTTAATCCGAATCCAATTTTATATTTCTTTAATCTGTTGTGATACGATTTTCACCCTTTTTCATAGATAAACATGATCATTAACAACAAGTTGTTATCTTTGATTCATTTATTCAAATTTGTGATTTGCATACGTATGCTTCTCAACTACAGATATCATTGATTCCATAGTATATAACCATAACAATGAAAATTTGCTTCTTGATTTAGATAAAAATCGAAAGGAATAGATTATATTGAAAATGCTTGAATGTGTACCGTAGCTTATAGTTAGAACTTTCAATTTGTTATACTGCAAGCAGACCGGCGAAAGTTTAATCGCACTTTGCTAAAAGCTCCCAGAGGAAGGGTAGACCTACCCTAATAAAAATTCTGTTAAGAAAGCTAAATTCTAGAAGTCCACAAACTATATAGTTTTCGAGTAGAAACTGTGTTTTGAACAGCGATGTACCAAGTCGTATTTTTAAGTAAAATATTACATAAGATAAAGATCTTTGTTTGTTATCGTTAGAAAATACATGTCTGTCACAGAAACTCCTCTCAAACAAAAAAGATAAGCGGAATGAAATTTTTACATGCCATTCTCACTACCATTTCTATGTGAACTGTTTCACTTTCAACTTTCCACATCATCACCGATGATCAACAAAAGATTTTGTGATAACGGAATGAATTAAAATAATTTGAAATTAGTTTAAATCTATCGCCGACATAGGAGTTTAAAAAAGAATTATATTAAAAAACCGTGAAAATGGAATTCTATTCTGAATATACTTTCACTCTTCTTTCAACTAGCGCTCCAGCTATGCGTATACCATGGCATGACAGGCGCGAAATACATCTCAATATTTTAATTGACGTGCACTATAGTGTGCGTGAACTAAGTTATTACCTTCGAGCCTCCGTAACAAGAATCCTCGCTCGCCGTAAAATGCAGCATTTTTTAAAAACTTATCTCCATTGAAACCACGTCACAATAACCGATCGGTCCGACCTAATGTCGAATCGATTTTAGAAGCAATTCTCTCCCTTCAAAACATTTAATTTGAAAGGAATACATATGACGTTATTGTGAATTTTTACTGTGAATTGAATCCAAGTAATTCTCCACTCTAGTCATATATGTTGCTACCTCAGCCAAGCATATTAAACTTTCTCCATAAAAAGAAAAACTTTATATAAACAAATCATGCCAACCAAAAAAATATTCAGATTTCAACAGTTTCGCGTTCACTCAAAATCCTCTGTAGTGTAAATATAATATAATATTATAAACTTTTCGAACAATTTTCTGTTTCGACTATTTTCACTCCAGACATGCAGAGTATCCTACATATTTTATTAAATAAAACTCTGTAAATATTTCTTGGCGTGCATCTTTTTTCCTTCATCCTTAGCTTAGTCCAAATGTCTGAATATGTCAGATGTATTCAAACACGAAAAGACATTGAGTTTATTCATGTATATGTTTATCCCCAGTCAAATAACCATATAGAATTTGATAACCATGTCCGTTCATAAAATAGATCTAATAAATTTCTTCAATATGAAGTCTTATATTAGCGTACTGTTTTCACGATGATCTGTTATCAGCCAATCCTATCCTATAGTCTGGGTTATTGGAATTTATTTCCACCGTTGTATTAAAATCCGCTAATCCTCTTCTGATCTAACAAACTTCACATGATTGATACTCAAGTATATTTCGCTATTAATTGAGTTATTATCACTTTTTCTCATCCTTTGTTTGCGAAAGCTAAGTAACCATTACATTTTGCATTCAAACAATACTTAAATAAATTTGATCTATTTTACATAAATATAATATATAGCCTCCCTGGTAGTGTAGAGGTTAGGTTTTTCCTTTCCACAGTCGATATGGTCACCTCCCTGATAGCGTGACAGCCTATTAATCGAATGCGATACAATAGAGCAGCCTTTTTCAACATTTTTACGTCCGCGGACCGGTAAAATAGAAAATAACACGAACAAAAATACTATTATTTATATATTAAATTGTGTACTTATTTTCAAATATACTTACTTGTTTATAATGAGAAAAAAATTAAAGTGACATTTTATTTATACCATATCTGCTTCGAAAGTGGAGCATACTAATTTCAACTGTGTCAAGATGGCCAGTCTAGAGCCGATGAACGATATGTTAACGGTTTCGCTTCTCCCCGGTTAGCGTAGTTGGTAGCGTGCGCGCCTAGCAATCCGGGGAATGCGGACTCGATTTCCCACCTGTCGGATTTAAAAAATCTAAAAATGCGAGACTGGTTGCGTATTAGGTTGAGCAACTGCCTGACAAACAATTCTCGTGATAAATAATCTGTTAAGACGTCTATACATTGCTGAGATCCATATATTATACTTCACTTTCGGAGTCGATATCTTCACTCTGTAGATCCATATAGTTAAGCATACGCTTTACAAGCGAACGTGGTATAAAAAAATATTATCGTTACACTTCAATAAGTTTGCATGAACGCGACTTATAATTTGTATGTTATTAGTGAATTAATAAATGAACATATCAATCTCCCCGGTAGCGTAGTTGGTAGCGCGCAATCAATCTGAGGAATGCGGGCTCGATTCCCACATCTGTCAGATTTTTAAAAATCAAAAGTGCAGGACTGGATGATAATTGTGTTGAGTAATTGTCTGACAAACAATTCTCGTAAAAAAAACTGTCAAAACGTATTCATATTGCGGAGATCCGTATACTCCTTTTTTGGAGTGGATATCTTCACACTGTATAAATCCATATGCTCCAGTTAGGGAAAGTAAATGTTATTTAAAAAAAAAAGCTTTATAACAAATTTGAAATGTTGATTTAAATTTAAAAGCTTAATCGCATTCCATTTAAAAGCTCGAAGCTTTCGTAAAATTCGTGCGGTTTGAAATATCTTTTTGTATATTCTGTAAATAATATAGCGTTTTATTTTATTATTGAATAATGAATTAAAGTCACGTTATGAGTGATAGCATGTCTCGTTGACAGAAGTATTATAATTCCAAATGCCAGCGGACAAGCGCTGGGTGTATGATTATTGTCAAGCGAGCCTCGTGTAGGCTACTGCGGTACTGTAATCGATACACTCGTAAGCTTACCAGCTGAGCTTTTGTCCTTGAATACTTTTACGGTGTGAAGGTCGGAAATTTTTCACTTATTAAACGTCAATTATTTCAGAAGCTTTCTGACACTAAAGAATTTAAAAACGATACGAGAAATTACAACGACTTATACAGTAGTTAAATCACATGAAACCATCCTATAATACCGACAGCGTACTGCTTTCCTTTCTACCGTCCACCACAATTTTACGTGTCGTGTGTACCTTGGCATACTGAACGTGGAAATCCCTTCTATAAGTCTCCCAGAAGCAGCTTATTCCAACTTCGCTCCGTCGTTATGGCTTGAATTAATAAACGGCTGTATATTTATAACACGGCATAACGAACGTGAAGTACCTCAGTAGGAACCTTTGCTTTCCCCTCTACCACCAGTTATGCGGACGTATACAGTGGCGTTATAAACGTGCGGTTCTCTTCAGAAGTGTCCCAGGAGTAGCTTCCTAAGACCTTGGTTGGCGTGCGCTAGAGTGTGCGTGATTCCTATTCTAAATAGTTATACCCTGTCAATATCTAACCTTGTCAAAGAGAGACGCCGTAAGATTTTGTAAATATTTAAAAAGCTAGAAAATTATCCTTCGTAGAAACCAAGTAGTAATTGTCGACCGGTCCGATAAATGGTCGAACCGACTCTCTTCTCTTCCAACCGACATATTCAGACACTCCCAGGAACCCGCCAAGACTTAAGTTAGTGCGCGTGATTTCTATTCTGACTAAACTCTCAGCTTTGAGCCTTCGTGAGAAAAGCCGCCGAAAATCTTTCTTCCTAGAAATAATGTTGCAATGGCTGACCGGTCCGACAAATAGTCGAGCCGACTTGTAAAACTCTTCCCTTTCAACCTATATATGGAAAGATTCCCAGTGTGTGTTACGAGCTCACTGCAATTCTCGACATAATCGAATGGAAGATTCTCCAAAATCAAATTGATTAGTTGACAATGATTTGAAGCTGAAGCCGTTATTAAAAAAGCTTATATTCTTTTAGAAATCAGATTTATTACAAATGTAATATTGAAATCGCTTTAATTTACTAGATTGCTATGCAATTTTAAATAGCCTATTTCGTTCTCTCCTAATGTCCACGTTATCATGGTGACGAATCATTTAGACGTCAATCAAAAGAAAATTAGTCCTTACAGAAAAAGCGATGTAATTAAGTCTTGCTGTCGTTGTATAGTTTACATCTGTTGTACGTTGAAGATGAAATGTCAGCGTCAGGCCAATCAATCCCTTCCATGAATTATGACCCTATACAATTAATGTCAAAAACATTTCCGATAATATTTCGTCCTAAATATTAATAAAACCTTCAATGAGTAACAATATTTACTAATTAAATATATATATAACATTATAACCTGGCTTTGAATGGAATAGATTAATTTTATTCATCCCATTACAAATTTATTTCAATACTTGGCTGTATATAATATTTCAGTCTTTTGTTGATAATTGTGTGAAAAGTTAATAAAACAACACAGTTGACCGAGAAATGAGCAAATCACATGTGAAAATTTCAGGTCACTACTATTAAACGTTTGGGAGGAGTTCTTATGACAGATATACACGTTTATGTATTTTCTGTTTTGTATTGCAGCATATTGATGTATTAAATTATTATTCCGTAGACTGTCTCCCCGGTTAGCGTAGTTGCTAACGTGCGCGCCTAGCAATCGGAGGGATGCGGGCTTAATTGCCCATCTGTCGGATTTTAAAAATCTGAAAATGCAGAACTGGATGCCCATTGGGGTGAGCAATTGTCTGACAAACGATATTCGTGAAAAATAATGTTTCAATACGTCTTCACACTGCAGAGATCCATATACTCCACTTTCGAAGCGGATTTCTTCGCAGTGTTTAGAACCATATGCTCCACTTTGGGAGTGAACATGGTATATATAAATATATATTTACTATGTCCACTCCGAAAGTGAAGTACTGCATCTGAACAATTTGAAGATGAGCATTCCAGAAATGGAGTATGAATAGATCTTTGCATCTTCGAGACTTATTTCGGTCAGATTTTTTCACGACATTTGACTGTCACCCAATCGCTCAATCCATTAGGCATTAATTCTTATACGTTATTCATTAATACTTTCACCACGGTCTTGCACCTGAAGAATGTGTCCACCATTTATCCTTCCCCTCACACTCCTCAAGCTTACGCAATCGTCTTTTAGCCTTCATACACTTCAAGGCTGTGTCTAGTTGATATTTTAACTTTTGGCCCAAAATCATCAAATAAACGTTTTTCTGCTTTCTGTAAAATTTGTTCTGTGTGTACTTTTTCCATTCTGAATGTCTGGTTATAAATATACGGAGAGCAGTTATCTGTGTTAATCTCTTATCGTGTCATTGATAAGTGTCTGTTGACTACCGCATGATTGTACATCTTTATCCACTTAGCGGGTTCTTGGTCTTATTTCACTGATAGATTTCTTCCAATGGCTCTAAAACTATTCATTTACGTGTGCCTTTACTAAAATAGACCATTACACCTTTCCAAAAAAATAATTTTCCTATACGACCTGAAGGAATTGATATTTAGTTAGTACAAAGGCTAATTTTCTAGTTCTAAAAATGCGGCATTTCTCAGCAAGCCTTCTTTTTTTCTATGAACTTCTAGTATAAAATTTTCTTTTCAACGAGGGATAAAATTAACAAGGCTTAGTTAGAATGCGCACCAACCAAGCTTTTGGTAAAGCTGCTCTTATAACACTTCTGTTATTTTGAAAGCCGCATCATTTTTTACGCCATGGTATACTTTTATGAGATGTACATTTTGACTGTATATACTGTGTAGATCCATATTTTAGACATATTTGGTCAAGCAATTTATGTGAAGAGATCATCACGCTTGCCGTTTGACGCCGCAAACTTTTTAAAAGCAATACATTTCGCCTCTGTGGCAACTGAGTCGGATGGCCCGATGGGTCCAACAGCTGGTTGGACCGACTTGAGAACCTCGTCCTGCTCCGTATACATTCTTTGACATTCCCACATAACGTGATTATTATCATGTTCTGGACAGCCACAAGGACACGTTGGCTGTTTAACTAGACCAAACTGAGATAGCTTAGCGGCAAAACCACCATGGCCTGTAATAAATTGGCTACTGAATTGGTCTGGAGTCAGCTTGGTTATCTCCATGCTCCATTTAATACTAGGTAAAAAATCTTAATCTAAAGCACCAGCTTTAAGTTGTAAAAAAATGTACAGGGTACAATTTGAAAAATGATGTAGTAGGACTGCCAGACTAAACGTTGTGGCGCGCGAACGTTCGCGTCATATTGTATTGTGATAAAGAATCAACAAGGTCCAACCTTCGCCTAGTAAATCCTCACTATTGTTACTGTCAACGAACTTGGCCAACTTCACAACTCAAAACCATTGATCTGGCCTACTTTTTTATTATAATAAACTTAAATACTAGGCACCAAATAAATAAAGAATTACGTAATTTATACACAATATATTTCACCAAAAATGCGTCGGCATTAATTACAGTATCACATACAACTACAGTCGAACCTCGGTATATGCTCTTAATCCTTTCCAGATCCTTAGACTATACCAAGGAAGACATATAATAAATATTTCCCCCAAGGAAAAATAATCAATCGGTTCCCATGAAAAAAATCCTATTGTTTTTTATAAGCTTTTTTCATATTATACATTGATAGGGTTCTTGATGTCAGCGCTTAGTGTGACGAGTAGTTTGAAGTAAAGAAGATAAAAGAAGTTTCTATGTAAAAATTACGGTATATCTCATGGTATAATAAAGCGGTTTTCAACCTTTTTGCTACTACGCCTCCCTGAACAAAAAATACGTGCCTCCCTATCTATTATTTTTTTAATATATAATGATATAAACGCGTTATTTTCTCCTCTGACAATAGTCCACGTCCCCCAGCTGGAAACTTCTGGTTTAATGATATGTAACGTAGAGAGTGTAATGATGATAATATTCGTATATTAAATCTCTCCGGTAATGTAGAGGTTAGCTTGTGTGCCCAGCAATCCGGGACATGCGGGCTTGATTCCCACATCTGTCGGATTTTTAAAAAATCCAAAAATGCAGGAATGGGTGCCCATTGGGTTCGTCAATTGTCTGACACACAATTCTCGTGAAAAATAATTTGTCAAAGACGTCTTGATATTGCGGATACATATGCTCCACTCGCATGTCAAACCTCTTCACCTCCAGTATTAAACGCAACCATCAATTTTCGACACTCGTGAGTCTTCGTATAGTAACATGATTCACCACTGAATATCAGCACTTGGCTTCTACAAACGATAAATTTCTAGCGTTTAATTTTTTTCGAAATCTTACGGCGAGCAAAAAGCTCTCTTCTCAACAAGGTTAGATATTAATAGGGCATAGTAAATTATAACAGATATCACGCACACTCGCATGCCAACCAAGGTCTTGTGAAGATGCTTCTGGGAAACTTCTGGCACTTTGAAGAGCACCTTCATTACGCCACGGTATACGGCCGCAATGAACGTGGCGGGCAGTAAAAGGAAACGCAAGTGTATAGCAGTACTTACAGAATGTTCTATTGTATATTAAAATATGAAATATCAAATCGGTTTGACATGCGAGGTTATTCATACACAAGAGACACAATTTTGAATGCTAACAATGTGACGAAATATAACATTTCATTGCGAAACCGGAATTAGTTATGTCATTGAATTTCCTAGGACAAATCTGATAAGCCCTAGCACAATATGTTTATTATATCATAATCCTTACGCTGTTGTACTGGCGGTTCTTTGTGAGGGAATTATTGTAAATTGTTTGCCGGGATCCACTCATTGTGCTTAAACGCCGCGCTAAGTGAACATGTGTGTCGGATTATAAGACTGCGGAAAACGTATTGTCATTAAAGAAACATTTCTTCATGGTACTCCGTTCGAACTCCAGGTATTCCACGTGTACAGACTCCGAATGCTTGCGTCAGGACTCGTGATAAATCATTGTTATAACATGGCAATACTTAATCCGTAATCGTTCCCAACATTCCTTGGTCGTGTATCATACATTATTTATTTCGCACACGTATTTCAATACAATAAATGTGGTCACAAGTGGTCATTTGATTTAATTTTATTTCTTCGCGTCACTGTGTTGTGTGGCTAATATTTGATATAAAGTATAAAAAAACAACGATATGCCGAAAGAAATAAATGTTACAGTATCGAACTAGCAGAGCGATATGTTTGAAAATAAATTAAACTGTTTTGTTACTATGTATTGTTAATATAATGTGTAAATGAATAATAATTTATAATATTTACAACGTGTAAAATAAAACAAATAAATACAACTCCAGATGAAAAACGTCCTTGGAGTTTAAACGATTTCAAAAACAACAATACTTATATTTCATACGTTTCCTTTTTTTCTTAGATTTGAATTAAAATATCATTGCGTATACGGAAAAAAATGTTTTTCATTCAGAATTCGTATTTTTTTAACCGCTAAGTTATTTGAAAAGTTTTTTTTTTTTTGCAATAACGCATTGTCATAATGTATAATGCAATAACAAATGTATTGTCGTTTATATATGTCGATGTCGAATTGTCATATGTGTGTATGTAAAACGCCGGATGAAATCCAAAATATCGACACTTGGGAACACATCTGAATCGAAAGAAAAATATACTAAATATTATCACAAGGTCTCCACGACCTTAAGCTTCCAATCGCTTTATCTTTGCAGGATCCTTCCATCCCAACCCTGAATCTTTGATTATTTTTAATCCAACAGATCTGGGAATCAAACCCACTATCCAACTCCAAAGCGTGTACGCTAAATTCTCCCCTATCAATGAAAAGATATTATATTCGCGGTAATTCACATATCTCTATAATTATTCATTTATTTAGCCGCCGTCGTGACGTGCCTTTTATTCGATCCCACAAATGCATATGCCAGCAATGCGATTGGAAATTAAAGTCCTAGAGCCATAGCAACAAAATATAATATGATATTTATGAGTCAATCCCAAATGTCGATATTTTGAATTTCACTCACAAAGTAGAACATATCGATCTACACAGTATGAAAATGTCCGCTCCGAAAGTTTGATGTATGATTTTCCGCAATGCAAAAACGCGTCTTTGCAGATTTTTCACGAGAATTGTATTCATAAAATTACTCAACCCAATCCAGTCGTGGATTTTCAGATTTTTAAAAAACTCCAGGAGATGTGAGAATTGAATCCGCATTCCCCGAATTAGAAGCGCCTACGCTAACTTCTACGCTATCGGGGATCCATATACATCTACCGGTCATGAAGGTGGCTAATGTATTTTTTTTTATATACCATGCTCGCTCACAACATGGAGCATATGGATCTACATAGTGTGAAGATATTGAAGAATTGTTTGTCAGTTATTAATATAAATATTGTCCACGTTTTATAAGCATATGTGTTTATGCAAAATGATATGAGAAATTGCAAACAATAAAACTATACTTTACAACGTGACTACAACCAACAAATTGAGTTACGTGTTCCTGAAATTTTGGCGACGAAGGATTAATTTTCAAATTCAATTTTTATGGGGTTTTATTGGCTATATGATGTTAAATAGAGACTAGAATAAAATGTATTTAGTTGTGCACTTAGTACTTAAGTGCACTTATGGTAGATAGGAACTGTACGACTCAAATAAACGCACTGTTCTTGAGGGAGAACTCGTAGAATATGAGTATCATTTACGTACTGTGATGTAACACTTATTTGCACATACTTTTTATACGTACATTGTTCGTTTCCAAAGTGGTGCATATGGATCTCCGGAACGAGACTTCTTGACAGATTATTTTTCACGAGAATTGTTTGTCAGACAATTACTCAACTCAATAGGCATTCACTCCTGCATTGTTTCGATTTTTAAAATCCGACAGATGGGGAATGAACCCGCATTACTCGAATCGCTAAGCGCGCACGCTACCAACTACGCTACCGGCGGTACAACATATAATTTATAGGCAAAGTAATAGCACAGCTTTCTTCCACGTTTTAAATTTGCATACAAAACCGTTGCTAAAAAATTATATAGTGATTTTTTTATAAAATATACGTAATTAAATATAAATATATAGTTCCAACCATATATTAGTGATGAATAATTAGTTTGATATGTAAATTTATCTCATACACAATAGTTGCGTAATTATTTATTAATATCTACCCCATTAACGACACGTGTGCGAAACATTGTAATTGATGTACCTGTTACATATTGTATTAAAAAAAACTCTTTAAATGGTGCCAAATAAAACGTGGCACCCTCGTTGGCAGATATATTTACGTATAACAAATAAATCTTTCAGCTCGCTTTTATTTTCGACTGTTGAAAGATGTGCTATGTTTATTTTTTTTCTATTTTACGGACTACGTGTATCGTTTTAACGAATATATTCATCGAATACAAGGCATAATATGGATGTAGTTAAGCAGAAGATGTCCAACGCACAAATTAAAAATTTTCATGTTTAAAAAACATCAATACTTTAAAATGACGAAGACACCCAATCAGAAACATACAACCAGAAGAAGTAATCGCTCTTTTTTAACCTAACCTAACCTGCATACTAACAAATTACTTAAAATAATATCTACAAAACGCCTATGTGGTTTAAACGTTTTCGGCTTTGAAATTTAAATATAACGTTACTTTTTGCCCATTGTAACCTTACCTATTCTAAGTTATAATAATTATTATAATGGCAATTTTAAATATTTTTTTCAATGAATGTACGTATAAAAAATCGTATCAATAGATTGTTTTATTTATAAAAAAAGGTACATTAAATATGACTGATCCCAAGGTTTTATGGGTAAAGATTAATTTAATATTAATAAAAATCCTAACACAAAACGATCAAAATTTTCATTAGCAGAAGATATCCAACCAACAAAACATTCAATAACTTCAATTCAATAGTCAAAATCTAAATGCAAAACGACCAAAATTTTGATTATTACCCACAAAACGTTGAATAATTTTTAAAGAAGTACGTTTTTCGATAATTTAATAATCAAGAAAGATGTAGTATATACCATGTAAGTATTTACATTTTATAATACAGTCTTAATAATATAAAATTCATACTAAATGTTAATTGGTTTCTTTAAAATTTCAATCACGTTTCACTCAGCTCGATAAATTGTGGCTTGGACGTCATCTGCTTAACAGCTAAACTACATTCATATAAAAATAACCGAAAGCTTTCCTGTGCTTTGTTCGTAAGAGCTTTTCCGTATTAAGAATCTGTAATGCTCGTTTTGGGGAACCTTGGATTATTTTTGCGATTGATTTCTATTTCATTGTTTTGTTTACCGCGTTCTACTGTAATTGTAATTTGCTTTTTTTGTCGGCTTTTTTTTACACATTTCTTGTTGAAGAAGACACAATAACAAAAAATGAAAGTTTGGTCTTCTATTCTTGTGAAATGAAAAAAAACTGAATTACTTGCGTGACCTTAGAGCTTTTTTGTAGCACATTCATAATAGAGTGAAGATTCTCAAACTTTTATATCAATGTATCATTTTAATAAACGCCTAAATGATAGGTGTATTTCCAAAGTACTATTATTCCACTATGCCAAAATTTAAAGGATTTTCGAAGAGGTTTTTTTAAATAGCCCCGGTAGCGTAATTGGTAGCGTGCGCGCATAGCAATCTAGGGAATACTGGTTCGATTTACCATCTGTTTCCTATTATTTTCTCTTATTATATATATTTTTAATAATACAGTAGAACCTCGATATAACGGATTAATGCGGCGATGCGGTGTTAAAAACGCTCTGTTAAAAAATGGTCTTTCATAGAGTCGTCAAATCCTTATTGCGGGCTGGTACTGATATACGTTTTGTACTTTTTGTTATTATACATAAGTTTGCGTGCCACAGATTGAGAATTCGTGAAATAGATATATTATTACCATGTTTTCGTTTATTTACTACATTCTTCTATTTATTATATTATATGTCTTTCTTTCGCAATTTACTGTCAATTATTATTATTAAGGTGTTTTCAAATGTTTTTTTTCTCCTGACACGCACGGGCGTAAATTGTCGAAATGTCTTCTTCTTCGTCTGCCACATCCGTCACAGGACGTGGGCGATCGTGGGACGTGCTGCTCTGGTCGAAACGAATTATTCATTAATACTGATCATTCTTAAAAAAAAAAAAAGTACTTTTAAAGATACAATAAATGAAAGAAATTTTCAAAATAATAGTTTATTTTTACGAAAATAATTTTCTCTTTCTGGCAAAGTGGTTTTTGAATTTATTGTCTGCCTCCAATCCAAGAAAAAATATGGCTTATATGAAATGAATACATCACAAAAAAGACTTCATTATAAAATCAATTGCAAATATTTTATTTCACAGACTAACTTGAAGAATAAATCGCTTTTATTTTCAAATTTAGAATCTCTTTCTACCGGTCAATTAAAACGTTCGAATTTTGAATATTAGAATTATTTTTAAATTCAAATCGTCAAAAGCTCGTGACTTTATATTTAAATTACAATTTCAAATTTTAAGCTCCGTTCCATTATTCAAATCACTTGATTCGAAACCGAATAAAAAATAAATTTAAAGTCCCTATTAGAATATAAATAATAACTGTTTGTTATTTCATTCGTATCACCTTGCTGTCTTTAATGTTTTGATTTATTTCATAACAGCCACCGTTTGATCCTGGTTTTAATTTGTTTCGTAACCAAATTATTATTTTATTATTGCGGATGTGCCGGAGATGATTGTTGTCACCGGAGTACATTGAGTGTCCGACTCGTCATCCGACGGGTACACAGTCCGACGTTTCGTGCGGAATCAGCAAATTTTTAAACGAAACGTCCGCTGTTGCACCCGCCGGATTTCGTGCCGGTAATTTTGACACTAATTCGTACGTGACGGATTTCGTATGCCGCGCATGTAGCACTTGTGTCGTCGCGCGATATGGCGTCAAGTGGCGATACGTGTGGACGGACCATGCGCCATTATTCCTTCTCAATGTGTAACGATATTTTTATTTATCCGTGTTCTATAAGCGAAGTCCAATTGGATGGAATATTTTAAATACTTAAGGGCTCAATCATTTACACGCTCAAATACACCTCATAGCACTGCAACGTAAGAATGTATTTTAAGAAAGACTAAAACTACACGTACATATCACAAACTATATCATGTCATCGTGAATTAACATACGTTTGTATAATACTTAAAATTGACGTCACACGTATCAATAAAGCACCAATTTTCTTTGAAATGCATATCAGGTTTAGATATATATTTTTTTAGAACGTCCATTATTTTAATAAATTTAATACAATTACTGTCCATATAAACTGAAAGTATATTGGTTCAAATTTTATTTCTATATTTACAACTATCGATTTGAGTGGCGTATATTTAGTAGAACTCCATTTTATAACTGTTTAATAATTATATTAAACCTTAAATCTACGTGTGAGGGATCAGTCAGTTTTGTCGATTACAATATTATCAAGTTGAAAAGATGAAATTCGCCGTGAAAAAGTTTACAACCGAAATACCTATCGACATAATTAATCTCTCTCACTATCCATGAACCAAATTAAATAAGAATTTGTATATGAACATTTATTTTGTTGATACGGTCGCTGTCCATATTGAATTTTAATTTAGTTTATTTTCCAAATTTATTGCTATTATTTAAAATTTATATATTGTATTTTTGTCAGTATAATGCTCGCACTTGCACATCGTAGGAACTCAAATCACAACTGGCAATTCGTGCAACGAAATGGATAATTTAAATTTGGAATATGTATCTAATTTTGATTTAAAAAACGAATTAAAAATAGCGCCATAGATCGATAATGTGATTATATTTTGAATTTGGAATATTTGTAGGTATACAAAAACTGTGAGAAATAAAAATGAATCATAAAGCAATAAATACAATCGGCCAACTGCAAAGGGTAATTTGTATTAGTGTGTGAAACAACATTTGCCGATGCAATATTAATAAGCCTCGACAATCGATTCTACGCCCTTGAAAATAAAGGTCAAAATGCCAGTCCCTAATAACTATCGTGTCACATCTTGTTGTGGACTAATTAATAAAAAAACGATCTTTTCCCAAGTAATTGTAAGTTAGTTTTTCGAATCGATGTTCTTTTTTCAAATTGTGAGTTAGTGTTCCTAATTCGACAACATGCTTCGGGTGCTATCCGCCAGGTGGCCGCTGAGGAGGGACAGCTCGAGGTGATATTACAATTAATTGTCTATGAGCTGAATAAGGGTGCGTCGGACCAAAAAAGCACGAACGAGTTGGGACAAAAATTAATGTTCGTTCCAAAATCCAACATTGTTTTTCATTTTTTTATAGGGAAATAAGCTTTTAAACTGTGGATTTGTTCTATAATGCTTTTTTGGTTTGGCGTACCTTACTTATGGCATTAATTTATTTATAACTTCCAAGAGTAATAATTATAATTTCTACTACTACATAGTTTATGCAATTATCTTACAACTTCATCTCCAACCATGTGCCATGTCTTTATACGTGGTATGTGAATGTATACCGTGGCGTATCAAACGTGAGTCGCCATTCAAAGTTGTGCTGAAAGTAACAATTCTGACTGTCCTAATCAGGAGATTTTATTGGCATAATACCGACAAATATATCGCCACGAGACATCCCAGCAATTTCATTGAAATTTAAAAAAATTCTTCTATCAAAACCAAGTTCATATTCAACCAATAATCAAACTGGATTCAAAATCCTTCCATTTTCCTATGGGAGTATGTATTCATATTATAATATATTAATCACACCCACTTGAATGTCGTGTCACTTAAAGCTCATGGAAGGTTGCACTTGAGACTGTTTGGTCAATGTTCAAGGACACTTTACATTCATTACGCCATATTCTGCTTAGTGGGTATTTCAATATGAGCGCTCATTTAGAAAAGACTATTGTAACTAAAATCTCCAATCAGAATAAATGTTATCTTATCAAAAACAATCTCAATTAAAAATTGATATGCGATAATTACGATAATAGCAGCCACTAATCACTGATAAAGTAAAGCTGTGATACTGGACCTGGCTTGGCTACATATTGCAGAAGAGAATCTTTACCTAACCTGCCTATTCTTTAAGGCAAGCAGTTCTCTGCATCCTGGAAGGCCGCTAAATACTATCTATAGAATGTATTCGGTGGAGTTACAGTATGCAGGTATGACCTGGGAGGGGTCAAGAATACTGGCGGGCAACAAGGGTTCTTGGAGGCGGCATGCGGTGTGCGTATGTTCCACTTAAAAAGTGGATATGGAAGAAGAAGAAAAATTACGATAATAAATCTAGTAGATGTTAATAAATTATACGTATATGTGAACATAAAAGGCATTGTCAAATATCAACATACAGCTCTCTAACTTAATGAATGACTTTTAACAAAGTTAGATCTTGCCCTTTCTGTTTGAAAGACATCTCTTCAAATGAAGTTATTAATGTTTTATTTTCTCTTTGATTACAGTGCCTCCCGCCAGACAAGCGCAGTTTCCGTGTCTGGGTCAGGAGTAGTAGCAGGAGCTGACTCCCCTACCGCCAGATCGGATCTCACGCCTTCCGACGACAGGACTCTTCCGAGAAACAAAGACGGATCCATAGACTATGACGGTAAGCCATAGTATTCATCAAATAGAATTTCTAAGAGTAAGAAGCAAGAGACTCATTACTGTCAATATTTCTCTCGGAGCCTATAACTCTAAGTTACAAATCTAAACAATATTGGAATTGAACAAAACCAAAATATCAGTTTTGACAGTGATAACCATTTTCTAAAATGTAGAAATTGAAATCAATTTTTCATAGTTTGCTCTGTTACTAATTGAACTGTAATTCAGTTCATATTTAGACAATAAAAAATACCAAACAATCTTTCTAAGAAAGGTATTCTTGAACCACATTCACTCCAAAACCGAATATATAGACGTCCGCGGTGTGAATTTATCTCATTACACATTATTTCAGCATGATCCAACCTTTATACTACTACACCTCCCAGGGAAAAAATCCGCGTCTCTCTGCCTATAATAGATATAATAATATAGACACATTTTGAAATTTGATTTGGGAACCGCTGCATGTATGATAATTTCTTATTAGACATTCACCCAATCTGTTATATCCATCTCTTACTTTCAAATAAATACCATATCATTATATAATATATGAAGGGTGTATTTCCAAAGTGAACTTATTCCACTATGCCAAAATTTAAAGGAGAATATTTTGAACAAGTATTTTTTGTATAAAATAACCTTTATAGCATTTTTTTTCAACTTTATTTTTTAAATCGATGCTGTCTACTGTTTTGTATACTATTCAATACAAATTGCTCAAAATCTTCTCATTTAAATTTTGACACAGTGAAAAATTTCCCTTATAAATGTAGAAAGTGTTAATATATATATCTGGATGTCCAGCTATGTACCTTAAACATTCTTCTTCTTATACCATGTCCGCTCGCAATATGAAGACGTCTTGACAGATTATATCCAGTCCTATATATTTGGATTTTTAAAATCCAACAGATGGGACTCGCATTCTCCAGATTTCTAGGCGCACACTCTACCAACTACGCTACTGGGGAGACTTAAACTTACCACCTGTATTTCAGAATTCCTCAAAATCTTATACCGCAGAAGATAACCAAGCAAAGTTTTCACATTTTGATTAGTAATTATTTTTTTCTTTATTCTGTTGTAGCCCTCTACGAGTGTGACAGTGATAGCGACATTGGGTCGATGGAGACTCACGGATCCGTTGTCACTCACCTCCTGTCGCAAGTTAAAATCGGCATGGACCTCACAAAGGTAGTAAATGATAGTTTGGCTCATGAAACATTTATTATTTTCAGCTGGAAAGAAACTTCATCAAATACAATGGTATCGAGGCCAAGTTAGCTAGGTAGTTAATTTAACCATGAAGAAAATATTGAAATAATCAACATTAAATATATTTCTTACTTTCCTAGTTCCAGTGGTTAAATTCACAATCTAACATATTGAGGTTGAAGAATCAACACCTCGTAAGTGACATTTTGTTCAAAATATGTTTTTAAATTTAATTAATTA
>JAGVSQ010002665.1:0-23911 GCA_022683975.1 Rhyacophila evoluta | reverse complement strand
ACTGTCGCGAATATATGTTAAAAATATTTTATATGAACATTGTATACTGAATATTTTAAGCTTCAAAACAAGGTAGCAAAAGCTTTGCGAACATTTTGAGCTTTTATAAAAAAATCATCGTTCGCATTAAAGTCGAGTAGATGTTAAATGTATTGTACTACATTTTTTCCCTTCATTATCGAATTCATAAATTGTTCAAATAATTAATATATTAGAAAAAAAACATTCAACTGTGTGTGACTGTGCGACAAATATTTGGTGATTAATATTTTTATTAGTTTGATGGGATTTTATTCTATTCGTATTTGATGTCCTTGCTGATTTTTTAAATTGAAAGGTTAGTTTTTTTTAGAATAATTTATTTTATGATATGAACTAAAAATGTACTAGCACATTTGAAAAAAATATATTTTGATGTGACTAATTCATATAAATTTGTATACTGAATGCTATATTGAATATTACTTGTTTTGACACAAAGTTTGTTAAACTAACAATCGTCCAGAATTTATTTTAGGATGTATTATTCAAATTACAAGTGTCTTTATTATTACTTATAATGTATTTATGCACGGTGTGCATCACTTCTGTCGCAAATAGTTCACCAAAATGTTTTACATGAAACATTTATCGTAAACTAAACTACGTATAATATAATTATTGCATATACCAGGGCTTACGAACAATTTAATCGTGGAGAAAAATCTTCTAGACCACGAAACGTACAGAAACATTTTCAGTTAGTATAACTGAATTTAAAGAAGCTTTTGTGTGACTTCATCCTATTATTCCTCTGATTTAATTGATTCGGCGGAAGAATAAAAGTTGCAATGTTAAATAATTTTGCTCTGTGATATATTTATTTTTATATTTGAACACGATAAATATTGTTACAAAAATATTACAATATCATAGTGTATTTCGTACAAAAGAAGCATTATAATTTAATTAAATCCAACAACGTCATCATCTAAATTTACAACTAGAGTATTTAAGAACATTAGAAGATAAAATACTTTACACCTTATAGATAGCTACTTAATTAATTCTCGTGAAAAATATAAGTAGAAACAATATGATTACGTCTTAAACAAGTTTGTTTCCCCTTCTGTAAGTCATGCGACATTTTCAAAACGCTTTATGATGTATGAAATATAACACCAAAATTAATTTTTATTATGACTTTCCTAATTGTCGTGTCAATGAACGTCCCAAATATTTTGTTTGTTTTTTTCTTGTTACGTATTTTGACAAAAATAATCTAATTGACGTCCAACAACTGTTCGTGTAATTCAGTAAAATAAAATAAAAAAATGTATACATATATATATATAGAGAGAGAAAGAAATTATTGGATAAATTATTAAATAAATTATTTCAATTACGACAATACTTATGGATCCTTAGCCCTCATTTCACGAAACCTACTGATGATTTATCCAAGATTTTCAAAAATTATATTATATTACTAGAGAGGATAGCAAACATATAAATATAAGTGAAATAAAAAAACAATAATTGGTATCGAATAGTTCATTTCTTGCGGACTATCGATTTTCCAAAATGGCAGCAAAACCAGAGTAGAAATTTTTATTTGCTGTCATTAGGAAACGAGGAGGTTAGTTAAACTATTGGAAAATCGCGTAAAAATTTCAATTGGTTAAAATCTGCAGAGACAAATGGAACTCATCAAGTCAGCTCATTTTGAACACCCTGTATAGATTGTTTTTGTCAATTGGTGAATCCAACGATTTTTGAAGGTTACGATAATCGAATGTAGTAAGTTGATTTTTAAGTAATTGATAGCAAATACACAATCAATAATCTAACATCATATAACATCAAATTCCGATAAAAAAATGAATAAGAAAACCGCCACAACATTATGGCGAGACAATTTAATCTTGATAGTTGATGGCCAATTCTTATTATTGTTCTATTAAATTCTTATTCGAATACATTGTCTTATTTAAATCGGATAAATCTTCTCTTTGCACAATTTCTTTGTATTTTTCATGTATATTCCATGAATAGAGCACACGATATAAACATGTCGCCTCCAAGGATCTGTATCACAACCAATTTGCATCTTTCAAGACTGTCGTATGTCTATCGAGAGCTTAGATATAATAGATAGTTTTTTATCTGGACGTCGGTTATTTAATGTTATGGTCATGCTGATATTTTCTTGATACATCCACAGCACGTGAGCGAGCCAGATCTACGACCATTTAAATCTTGCGGTGATAAGTGTTTCCATAATCCGTTTTCTTGTATTACTATTTCGAATTAATTCACATCACTGTATATGAAGTATATATCGGAAATATCCAATATCAAAGCTCAGTATATATTTTTTACAGGCAATTGCTTATGAAATGCACGTATCTTTTTCTGCAGAAGTGGTTTGTAATAAAAATAATTCGAAAGTCATCCCTAGTTTAACTCATCACTTATCTTTGCATTGGGTAATAACACATATCATGGACAAATTAACTTACTTTAATAACTACGTTCAAAGGCAAATGGGTATGCCGTTAAATTGATAATAGCTTTAAATATATTTTTTTGCATTTATTATACTTAGCGTTTAAAAGAGATTATAAGATTAATTGGCTTTTCATTGATTTAAAAAATGATAAAATCAGCACAATTGTATATTGCGAAAAAAAAATCGATGTTATCTGACAATTCCGGAGAATATTAAAATTTAATTGTAGTATTTGTGAAAGAATTTATTATACTTTAAATTATATCTTTATAATATGAGGAAATTATTTTTTCCATAGATCAAATATTTTTTTGTTATCGATAAAAAAATACTAACACTCATCATACGTTTGATCACAAATCAGTTAATTTAGTAACATTTTATTCTTTAATATTTATTAAAACCAATAAAGCTGTCCATATTCTGATGGCACTTTTATAATATTATATTATGTATTATTATTTTCATAACACCCGAAGCCTTTTATTATGAGTTATAATTAGTATTTACTTGGAAAATTGATATAAAGAATGAATAATTATCACAGTGAGCCCTTATAATTTTCTAATATATTATATATAGATGATTTGAATTTTCCATGTCAATTTATTAAATTTGACAAAAAAACATCCACTGAATTCTACTATCACGTTATATAGGGGTTGATACAAAATTATTAAATGAAAGAAACTTTAGCAATACATATATAAAATATATGACAATCGGGAAATTTCTTTTTTAAATTTTACCGCTTAAAGGTTTTAATAATTGTTCTTACACTAGTTCAATTCAAGAAAACTGTTTTTATTTAATTAATTGAATGTGTGTTTTTATCAAGAATATTTTAAACAATACTTATTGAATACTATTGTTTTAATAATCATAGATCCTATTATTTTTCAATGAATTATTGTAATATAAAAAAATACAGTTGTCATAGAGAGACACAAAATGCATAAAGACTTTAATGTAATAAAATACTAAAAGCGTCCTCCAACGTTTTTTAAAAAAATATTAAACAATGGAGCGAATTAATTGAAACAAATTATACTTTATTTAAGTGTTGACGTTGAATACTCTTATTCAAAATGTTGTAATGCATTATTATTACTTGCCATACGTAAAAAAACTGCATTTATATCATGGTCACGGTTTGGTTGCATTACTCTAACATTAAACTCATTCTTTATTCAATTTTTTTTTTTTATTAATCTTGTTACTACAAATCCATTTTAGTATTTTTAAGTCTCCTGTTAATCATCGAAGACGACGTTGAAAGTAAAACAGTCAACTGAAAAATAGCAGGATTAATAACGTTTTAAAATTATTGTCTGTTTTATATTTTTGATATATTATTTAATTTACTACGAATTCGATCGTTTATCTTTCCAAAATGAATTACCATAACCTTCAAATGTTTGGATTAATAAATTTCTACGCAAAATTTAAATTTTCAGTAATTAGAGAGATAACTAAAGCGCTGCATACTTTACTGTTCAAATATGTATACAGAACTCGAAAAATCTTATTAAAATACGAAACATGCGGTTTATCGTTAATGCTAATATCCGCTTACGTCGCAATAAATCACTGACGAAATATTACGAAATACATCATTTAAATGAAATAAACTCGTCGAAAGTATTATATTCATTACTGTCTCGTCGAGTTAAGGTTAAATTAATTCTAAACGAAAGATTGGAAGTATTTATTTACGTCGCATCTAAAAATACTAAACTTCTGTTGTATGTCGCTGGTATATGTATTTTTTCGCTTGAGATATTATTACTATTTTTAACATTAGGCGAGAAGACCGTTCGTCAATTTTTACTATGTTTCAGTTTCGAGTGTAATTACAGCGAATTCGCCGATAAAATTTGCGGTAAGTTTCATGTTGTATAAATTACATATAGCGAATACGTTTTTATGTTGTAAAATCACAAATATCTAACGGCAAATTTCACAAGCTTTTCTTTGTTTAATATCAACTGCTTGACGTCAAATCAGTGTAATATATACTATATTCCATATTTAAATATATATATTTTTGAACAAGCCGCGAATATGTCTTAATGTTACTAATTTGTAAGTATCAAACGGTATATATTTATTTATCTTTGGAGTAAATATTGCAGATGTCGGAAAATGAGCTGACATTTTGAATTTGCGACGAAATCGAAGTAGTTATTTTTATTTGATGTTATAGAAAGATACACAATCGAACAACACGTAGAAATAAAAAATCGCTAAAAAATAGGCCATTTTGGGATACCTTTTCTCATGTCGCTGTTAAATGTCAAATCGATGTAACTGAAATAAGTCATATCTTGTGGGAAAGCATAACATATATGTTGGGAAAGAAATCCGTTTATAAATAATAATCCATGCTCTATACGTCAATTGAATATATATATGTAAAATAAAAGTGAAATACTCGTCGTTTCGTTATTAAATAGTCGATATTTCACATGAGTAGAATTATGTATTAGTGTGTACTTCGTACTATAAACTTATTTTATCTACTAAATCCGCTCCGCAAGTGGAGCATATATATCTCCATAGTGTGAAGGTAACCATTCCATAAATGGAGTAAATCGCTCTGCGGACTTCGCCTGACAGGTTGTTTTTACGATAATTAGTTGCATATATCTAGTGTCTGTGAATTAAAAAAAATACTTTACTACAGTTTAAAGGTGTTTTAGTACTAAATTATAGATTGTGACATTTTTTTTGTATATCATGTGTCTTTAAACAATATGCAATTATTGAAATATAACGTAGTGTATAATTGAATATTTTTCGCAAATTGTATTCTGGTAGTACTGGAACCGCACAATAGTTACGCGAGTTAATTCATAAAAAGTTGGCGTAGCCGGTTTGGGTATTTAATATAAAATTCATTTATCAATTTTTTTATTAAATGGATTGTAAATATCATTTGTAGGATTTTTTGTGTATAATATTTTACTCCTTAAAGACCGAAATGCAACATAACGATATTAATTTCTTCAATGCTTACTTTTACATTATACTTTTTTCAATTTACCATTGCTATGAAGCATGTAATTTAACATAAATTTAGACATCAAATATGCATTATTATTTTACGTTTGTCTTATTATATCTTTTGCATAAGCGGGATTAAATAACCTTCCTGGTGAGTCTTTTAATAATCTCGAAAATTCTTCACAATTTCGTGAATAGGATTTTTTTCTCATACTGCATCTCCTTTATAAATCGAACATGGAAAGTAAAAGAACGTGACCCTCAGATTTTTCGAAATGCTTTTTTTTCAATAGTCAATGAATGCACTATTGAATACGCGTTGTTCCAAAAGAATGCAAGCTGCAAATGCCAAATTGGTATCTAAATTAAGCTTTTAAATTTAACCTGAAAAAGGATGGCCTATCAATTTGCGATGGTAAGTCAGGACTTTTTTCGATTTTATTGTTATTTCTTAAAATTTTTTAATAAGTTAAATAAAACATCAGTTTTAGTCTTCATGCCATCGACATTGGCTCAAAAACATTAAATAGACTTTTTGTCCCTCCTGTGAAATTTGTTCCGCTTGGGTTACTAGCCTTTTCCTTTACAAAGTCGATATGTGTACTTTCTATCAGTTAACGATACAATAATATACAGATTTGTTATCACATTTCATAGTATGGATAGTTGTAGCTGAATGCTTTAAAAAATAGAAATTCATTCGAGTGTCTCTCCGTTACCCAGATACCGAGGGCTTGATTCCCACAGCTGCTGAAGTTGTTAAAATCCCAAGGATCGATCGACTGACAATCGATTTTCGTGAAATAAATCTATCAAAATAACTCTTTATAATGCGTTAATCTAGATATAAGTTTATTTTTCATATCCATATGTTTCACTTTCAGAGCGGATATTGCTTAAAAATGTAACTTTTCACTACTAAATACCACTTTTTACATGGTAACTTTCCACAATAAATATGGCGGAGCTACTTATTATGTTGTTGCAGCAATATATATTTTTTTTTTGCTTTTTTTAAAAGTTGACATAAAGAAATGCATAAAAATATGTTTTTTTTTATCCATTTAAGTCGTTGATTCATAACTGACATTATAATAATCATATTTTATAATATGTTGACCTACTTATTTAACTTATGATAAATAATATGCGATTTTTAAATTATGTAATGAATATTTTTGGTATTTTACACGATTTTTTATCTCTACATAAAAATATACAAAACATACGAATGCTCTGTGCCATACCGAGTGCCATAATTGTCAATAAATTAAATGGTTTACATTGAATAAGAGTTTGATCTGAAACAACATTTCAATATATATACTTTTACTATAATTTTATACGACAATCTTTTAGGAGAATATGTCTAATAACCTTATCCGTGTATTTTTGACAATTGCAATATAACAAAACTTTTCGCAAAGATTTATCGATAGTTATTTCATCTATCACAATTCAAAACAATTTTGTCAAGTTAAAAATTATCGTATTCTTATTATAACTGGTGTTCGTATTAATATTAACTTATGACACAGTAAGAAAATTAATATTTATGCAATAAATGAAAAATTAGTCTCTATTTTTGATTCTAATGAGTCTGTACATATAATCGTCTCATCTTTATCAAAGAAACGAAAAGTTTCCACTAATTTTATTCAAATAATGTGCTCAAATTTAATTTAATTATATTTATTGTCTGTGTTTTAATGTATGGTGTCAATGCGCGATGTGCGAATCAGGCGGCACCGTAAAGAGGCGGCATAAGCAGCTAAATCAATACACATTTTGAACCGCTTAACAATGTATTATTTATTATTATTATTGTTAAATGGGTGGTATTTTGAAAACTTGCATCATATTAAAAAAATCAACCGCACGGTCCTGATGGAGATAGCGTTGTTTTTGGACAAGTGTAGAAATATTATTTTAATTGCCAGTTACTGTGTTCGTACTTTAACTTTGAATTGTCAAGTACAAGATGATTATATTGTTATGCGTTATATATTTACGTAATCATTATAAGAATACATGTTTCGAATTGAAATATAACGGAAAAAATTGATTGTAAATCTATATTAAAACGTACAAATATAATCTAGCCCATTTTTTTTTATTTGATATACATGGCTCAAAGTGCAAATTTTTGATGGCGATTGAAAATCTTTAAAATGAATATTAGTGTGCAGAATATGTGCGCATTTTTATTTATACACACGTCTGCACTACTTGTGAGAGATACCATACAATAAGGAGCCTAATACCATTCGATGCTTTAAAGCGTAAAATTTCAACTTTTGGGCGAAAATTTCTTCATAAAACCATCTTGTTGCACCATGAAATATGAAAGTCCCGTAAGAATTTGTTAATTTAAATTTATTTAAATATACGAAAAAAGATCCCAAAAAAGTTTGAAAACTTTATCCGGATCTGAGAACTGTACTCCAAAATATATAAATCTACTATTTGTATTACAATCTACGAAAAGTGTGCCATTCGTAATTAGTTTTACATATAAATCGTTTAAAATGTGTTTTTTTATCAAAATATATGAAAATAATCAATTATTGCATTTTACTGTAAATTTAAAAAAATGGACTCATGAAATTTGCACTTTAAGCCGTCCATATTTGTTTACCAGGCTAGTTTTAGCAATTCGAAAGATAAACGTTTCATTTAGTTACTAATAATAGTTTTAGTATTATAGTGTGCATATTTCTTTTAGGTCAACGTGGAATGACAATTTATTAGTAATGGCCAGTCCTCCAGACGTGATAATGAATTGATAAATATTCAGTCAATAAGGAAAATAACTACTTTTTTATTTTCTAGTTATTTGAAAGGACTGACAAATTCGTAATTTTGTATGGAATAATCATAGTTTTTATCTTGCTTAGCTTGTGTAGGTCAGGAGATCAATTATTAATAATATTATAGAACAACAATATACAATAAAAATATAGTAGTTATAAGTAAGTCTATTGAACCGCGCATTAAAATAATGGTGTACTATTTTTTTAATGATAACTTAGTTTATTTAGTTTTCAAAACACTTTTAATTATAAAGTACGCATTACTAACATAGTGATAGGAATAGTAACCAAACATATTCAATTAAAAATAAATAAAAACAATTAAAATTAAAAAGGGGAGAATCGTTTTAAAACTATTTTTTATACATTTTTTGCATAGACGTGAATATTCTATTTATAAAAACAAATGAGCCCCCATCGCTGGTCAAGAGATAAGCACGCAGTTTGATGCCAGAGGTTGCGATTTTAAATTTCACAGCTTGATAAGGTTTTTAAAAATGTAAAAATGGATGCCTAACGGATTGAGCAATTAACAAATAACCAACCGAGTCTTCACACTTTGTAGATCTATATATTAAATTTCTAAAGTGAACATCTTCTGTGGATATTCACGTGCTCCACTTTTGAAACGGACTTAATTAAAATATATATTTTTAATAGTGTCTCCCTCTGAATGCGAGAGTATTTGTCTTAAAATAAAAGGAAATTTCGATTGACAGTTTTAAATATAATTGATTATCAGCAAGTCCTTTAAGCCATTTTGTATTTATTAATTTAGCCAATTTGAATGTAAGATACATCTTATTCAGTTAAATATCTCACTAAACGGACGTATCTTAATCATATAAAATATTGGGATAGTGTTCAATTAATTGTTATTTGACCATTTGCCATATATAAAACAATATAACAACAACCAAATTTCACATTATAGCTTTTAGTATTATAATAATCTATCTAAAAAGTTTTGTGTTAGTAACGTATCAAATAATCATTTAGCGTGATAAAAAAATCATTTCGTATGGAGTTGTATGTATACGAGTATGAATTTATAATACTATTATACCAATCTTTAACACTTACGCAGTATGTAATGTAAATAATGTAATTGGTTAGAATTATTAGATCCTCACCAACGCCGAATGATTAGGTAGAATCAGGCGGGGTAGATTGTTCATTATTTTGTTACTGTGTGATGTGGGGGAGTGAGACAGTGCTAAAATGATACTGGTTAAATAGAAATAGTAATAATGTAGCAATGAGAAAAGTCTACTGATACAAATGATCCTTAATAAATGCTTTTCAAAAAAAAAAAAAAATCATTTCCACGGTTGACAAGGTTTCACAAGCAAAATAGTTTTAAACAATACTAACTCATATATGGAATTATAATTTAACATATTTCTGTCAAACCCCTATAAAAGAATTAGACGACACATATCATATTTTATATTATAAACATGTGAAGAAATGAAAAACGATACAAAGTGTTTTAATGTAATGGGCATAAAATGATTATACTGGCAACCAATACTTTTGAAATAAGTCTATGACATAGACTGGTTCAGAAATGTGTCATTTTCGGTTGAATAAATATGATTCAGTGCCACATCGATTCCTTTGTTTTCAGCGTCGTAGTTACGGGGCTACAACTAAAAATAAATCGCCGAATAATCAATTATTAAATCCGAACACTCACGCATTAAATATTTATATCGTATCGCTTCTAACATTAATTAATTGTCAAAATATTGTAATACACGCTTCAGAAAATATATTATAATCATTACGGTATAAAGTGAATTTAATTATTAACGTCTCATATACTGCTGGAGGATTTTTTTTTAAACATTTAACATAATATTTGAAAAACGTAAACATCCATAATAATTAATGGCATGCCATTGAAACTGGTTTGGAAATATACAAATTACTCAGGAGAGTCTAATTCTTACTTGGTTCTTCTTTGATAAGGTGAAATATCTTTCTGGAAGACAGTCGAGTCCTATATAAACTATGTATGTATTAAGGATTTAGTTAAGTGACGTGACTTGGAAGAACGGAAGCTGATAAATAATGACGGAGGCGCCACTTTGTGATCATATGATCCACATATGAGTAGAATATGATGAAAGTAAGAAAATAGTTATTCAATCGCCTGCCGCTATTCAGTGGATATCTACGTACTCTCTATTAAATAACTCTGGATTCATTTTTTTTAATCTGTCTTCTAAAGTGGATTATATGAATATACACTATCTAAATAGTTACAATACTTTGTATTGGAATGATTCTAATGGTTTTAATGAGAGCTTTAAAAAAATATTCTAATATTTTTTGAAATGTGGGTAGTTATTTTCAATCATTCCACCATTTATCATGAGCGTTTTACAGATGACCTAAAAGCTTGTCTGTTTTACGATTTGTGTACGTATTTATTAAATAGAAAAAATATATGCTAGATTCCCTGTCTCATCTAAAAAAATGTGTTTACGTTTGAAAAACTTGGCAGACTTACGTGGCATACCACACATTTTATTAGCTTTAATTTCGAATCTATGTTCCTAAGGATTAAAAACCACTACGCACAGATATATCATATAATTTTTATTATATGATCCAATAAGAGATTTATATTTAATATTGTCACGAATGATTCTGGCTATGTTTTGCTCAATTACGTTTCTCTGAAAATGAACAGTTGAAATAATAACCAATAGTGGTTGTCCAACAGGTTGAGGTGTCAACAAACTATCCATCTCGTATATACAAGTTATATATACAAACATTGGTAGATTTTTCAGTGGTAAAATACTCACATATGAAAACCAATAGTTGAATTTGTAAATCTATTTTTAAATTATTGTTCGTTACAGAAATGTATTATCCAGAATCGTTCTTACTGAACGAATTTGACGCCAGACTAATGTAGCAGAAATGATTTGTTTGTTTACATTTATTTATCATCTTTCAAGTATTCCAATTAAAATACTGCAACCACACAAGAGTATTGGAAAAATCATTTAAAAATAAATATTTGTTTTACAATGTGATAAAAATATAGTATTAATAGAATTACCTTTCATCTGGCAGATCTTCATTAATTTAACAAATAATTTGAATCAAATTAAAATAAATTCTACAAGGAAATTTTAAATATTAATAACTGCTACAGTTGTCACTATTTTACTATGAATTTATAATCTTGATACTGGTGTGACAACTGATCGATAAAACTAAAAAACCTCTAGCATCTTTAATTCAATATAGCACGTAAACTATCGACCTGCAATATTTATCAAATTGCGGTGTTGATATATACAGTAAAGCATCGATATAATAGATTTTATATATAATCGGCAAAATATCTGTAAAGAAATTAAAGGGCAAACATCGGAAAATGATTGAACGAAATTGTTTGATGATCAATATTCAGACAGATTTGAAAAAGTTATTAATCCCCGAGTTCTGTATATTAATACAGAATAATTTTGCAAAAGAAAAAGCCTAATATAATGTTTTATGGTAGTCAGAAGTAGACAATGAGTCACATCATGACTGAAGGTAAAAAGCTGATGCAAATCAGTAAGTTGTTTTGACATAATCTGTAATTTTGATTGAAAGCTGATTATAAAATAAATCAGCAAACTTCAAAAATGCAAATAAAACTTGATTCTTTTCTTATAATAATAAAATGCATTCAGAAAACCGTTTTTTTGTAACGGATTTTCGGTGTACCGGAAACTTCCTCGCCCGAATTAGCCCGTTACATCGAGATTCTACTGTATCATCAATTTAAGAGTATGTAAAAGAAAGAAATACTTATTTCAGAAACGAATATTATTGTAAATATATTATTTAATAAGCATCATATCTGTCTTAAATTTAACCTTGATTTTATTAATACGTAATATATTTATTGCAAAATAGTAACAAAAATATAGCTTAAGTTTGATGTAGATATCAACAAAAAATATTTTTGGTAGCTGAAATTAATTTATTTGTGATAGGTTCAAAAGGGCATCAAATTTCCTATTTTTATTATCGAAGTATAAATGATAATTATTAGTTTATCTTTAAAAAATAGTTGTCGAAGGCAAATAGCTATGGCCATCTACAATACAATAAATGCAAATATATGTCTTATTACGTTCAAATAGATATGATTATTTCAACGCTTAGAAAAGGAATGTTCCTTCGGTGTGGATCGTTAGTTTTAACGCTAAAATTCGATTCTCGATTATCATTTTATCTAGTATGAGTATATTTATTTAGTATCAACGATTTAATGGGTGCTAACGTGAGTATATTGACAAAGCCATCTATCATTTACATTAGAAAAGTCAAATATTTTGGGGGCTCTACAAAAAAAATACCAAGATTTTATAAAAAAGAACTTGAATAGTACCAGAGATTTTTTCTAATATCCATCCCACTCATAAACTGAATTATTAATATTTTTGTGTTATTTATTACACCAAAATAAAAAAAAAATCTTTAAAAATCTTTCGTGCAATGGAGTACGGCAAATAATTATTTCTAAAGTAAGTTGTTCGTTGAAAATCAGAAATCCATTCAATTCATTCGTTATTCTAATTTATTTCTACATCCTAGGTAACTACGTCGACTGTTTCCTTTTATTCCAAATTATGCAACTAACCTACCAGTAATGATGTCAATATAAAGGAAAATGTCTGTAATGAGCGAATCTGTCTTATTTATTGATATCTTTCATCCGAGTGAGAGTTTAAATGGATGTTGTCTTATAACTTTCTGGAAAAGGATCTGTCTAACTGACTCAGTGAATCTTCTTTTTCACTTATGTTTTTTACTTCTATGTTGATAGTGGTATTGAAATAGTTATTTTTAATAATCTCATGAAGTTAGATAAATTATTTTAGATTAAATATACATTTCATGTTACAAAAAAAAATTAGTTTACTATCAGCATCAGCCTTAAGTTTCATTAGACTAAATATTGCGTAAATTTCAATTGAAATAAATATTTTTCGTATGAGTAACTAGAAGTTTCTTATCACTCATTTTAAGTTTTCAATGACATTTAATTATCTTTCACAAACATCACATTTTTAACATTATATAAACAATTACTTGTTAGCTTTAATTATGTAAAATAGATAACACGGTGATAAAGATAAAAAGTGTCGCGTGTAGTGCGGTACTTTTATGTCACTCAGAATTGAGAAAACTATTGGTTATTTATTCTCTTATCATACGTTAAAAATTACAGATAACAAATTTCACGTGACGTTCATTCAAGGTCATTCTCAAATGATTCTTACTAGATAAAAGTAATCCTTGATTATCAGTTATTAGTCCATATTTTATAAATAATAAAAATATGCATAAAATGTGAAATCATAATAAGCTTATTTATTGTTGTTCAACAATTCGATAAGACATTGTTTGTGTTGATACAATCTTTCAGATTCGATTGATTATAATGAATTGTAAATATATTTCAACTTAAGAGGATAAAACTTTTAAGTCATGATGACGCATTTATAAAAGAAATAATGAAAATATATTTGTTAGTAGAATTAACTGTGGTCGGTATTACTGATATTGAACAGTTTAAATATCCAGGGCCTAGAGCTGTGATGCGTATTTAGTTTAATTTTTTTTAAAAACTATCTTAATGAGAAACACATTTATCTTCATTATTTTAATATTATGTGAAATTTTTCTGACTTTTTAAAAATTGACTCGACTTTTCTGGTATTTTATATTGACAATTATACGTGAATAGACAGTAATACTAAATAAATACGATATCTTTGTAAAAATCTCGTGGCTCCACCGAATATATGCTGTAAATTGTAAGATTTTCACATCAAAATCTTATTGACTTAAAGAATATGCAGATTGGATTGAGGCCCTCTTGAGGCATCCGCAATATGTGAACGAACTACGTCCACCAACACAACCTCACCCCTGCAGTGATTGCGCGGAATGTTTTCTTATCTTCTCATTGCGAAGTCACACCACTTTATATTCGGAAGGAAATGTATTGTAGTATCTTTATTTGTATTACATAATGCAAACAAAATCGTAAATAGTTTCTTGCATTTTTTTACAAGTAACTTAAAATTTAGTTTGATTATATACGCTACAAATAATTAACTCCTTAATTAATACTACAACAATTATAAATATTGCCATATATTGTCAGTGTTTTAATGTTTGTGAGAAATATCTTCTATTTTGTTGTCATTTTTTTTCTTAAAACTCTCATCGCGTAAAAATATACGTATCAATTAAAACTCGCCTTTAGTTATTGTATTCTCATTAAAACGCAGTTATAAGGAATTGATTATATCATTAATTAATGATATTCGAACTTGAATGGATCAAAGTCAAGTTTGTTTGCGTCGCATTCAGTAAACCATTACTTCTCCACATTAAAAGTCTGTTTTATAAAACTCATTCATAATGTTAGGCCACGGACCAATATTCTGCGAATAGATCCATAAATCTAACAAACGACATGAACGGGCCCTAAATTTTTTACAAAATTATATGTAAGATAAAAAATAATATTGAGTCAGTAGCGTGCACTATGTTGTTGGCCTGTCGGATATAAAATAACAAAAAAACTTTTGCTGAAAAAAATAATATGGCATAGACCTGAATATCCATGTCAGATGAAAAATATATTGAAAATATCAATTAATAATGTGTACAATATGGCTATTTTGTTTGAATGAAAGCCTTAATTATTTTATTGTATATGACTATTTAACTTTTCATTTGAATGGTATTATTCATACGTCAATTTTGTTTGACGTAAAATGTTAAATAATACGGCACTTATTCCCAAATGACCAACCGAACATTCAATTTCTTTGCGAGACGGGGGGACTCAAGTCCGTTTTACACAAATACCTACTTAAAAATGATTTTTTTTCAATACGAAAGCATTATAAATATTGTTTTACTCATTTCCTGTCTTTCCTAAAAAAATTGATATCAATTAAAAATTTACTACATTGATACGCATAAATATTATACTTATGAATTTTTTAAGAGTTCAACTTGAAAAAAAGATTTTTTGTTTACTGAAACTTCTGCTAACCTCTTCTTTTAAAATGCAGCTTTTGTGCTACCTTTGTTTCTTTTTTAAACAAAATAGTTTTCCGAGGAATGAATTATATTTTATTATACTACATAGTACGCAATCGCTATCATTAAGCTGTGTTTTATTTTGAATAGAAATAAGTTTGTTGTATGAATGCATCCTAGTATTAATTTAAATATAATAGTGCCCGCTCTCAGTACCGAAGGTCACGGGTTGTTTGGTCTAATGTCATTATTAAATCCGATTTTATTTTTTGTCGATTTTTCACGACATGCATATTATGTATGCTGTTTGAGAAACACAAGTTTCTGGTTTGCGAAACGTACGCGACACTGAAACAACTCGAAGGTATTGGCCTTTGAAGCCCTTCGGCGGTGTAGTTCTCAACCATTTTTGAATAATTACACCTCTAATCGAGTACTTTCGCACGTAAGAACCCAACGTTTATGGTCATATTCAAGGGAAATTGTTTCTCAATAATTTATGCCTACCTATGTCTTTATTACGATATGATATATTTATATTTACGTCAATACGTTATTTTTCATACATAGTTGCCATAGATCGAGGTTAACGTAAAAGATAAACTCCTCCTAATGGAAAATTTTTGGCTCGTAGCTTAATTCAAACTTACTGGTTTTCTTCATGTGATGCAGTTACGTAGTTACAACCCGTATCTTTGCTCACAGTTAATGTATTAAGCCGCGGTGGGAGTACTATAATATATCGATCAATTCATTCTCATATACTGTATACCTAATATAAATATTGCTGTACATTAAACCAAATAATGAAAGAATCCGTTGAGTACTTTCTGGCGGCTAGTAAATTATCAGATTTTTATGTCTTCCGCAACACAATCTCAGATAAAATTTATCGAAAATTATAAAAAACCAATAGTTGGTTTACAATATATCTTCATTTATGATATATTAAACTTATTATTGGCAGGAGCTTCTATTAACTGGAGGAGCTGCCTACAGGATACATAATTACTTGTGTTGGTCATCCATCCATCAATGCATAATTATATTTATCTTCAGCATTCAAACGGGAACCGGTTGGTATGTAAATTTCTCTATGTCTAGAGAAGATAATATTTATTCAAAATTAATAATTTTATTGATATTTACATAAATAAATTATTGAGTAAGATACCGTGCTATAGATTATTTAGTGGATGCTATAATTGATGACAATTACTTAAAAGCGATACAATTCACTCACAATTAATTTGAAGTGACGTTGAGGGTTCCAGAATTTAAAAAAACTTACAAATAAAATAATTTCTTTCTATCTTTGGAGTAAAAATATGTATATGTAGCATCCTGTTTTATCAAAATGCCAAATTTATTTTTAAGCATAAATTATTTAATTATTAGAATAGTATTCGCCATCATACGTAAACATTATCATATCCGCTAAAAATGCTGCAATATTTACCAACAAACAAGTACAATCTATTAATGTGTATAAAAGTTTTAATTAATAAGTAATATGTATTGTGCAGTACTACATGCTGTCTTTTAAGATCTACGTTGTATTAATTTTAAATATTTATTTTATACTCCTCCAACTTCTTGTACACAAACATGGCAATAGATTAACTGACAATAATAAACCTCTACTTTTGGCTATTTCGTATGGAAAACACATCAACGTTAAATAATACAATTATTTATTAATTAGCTTTTCTAATAATTGAATTTATTTCATTAATACTTTCGAAATGCTCGTACTCCTAGCAAAATAACGCACCGTGTTGATTTTGTCGAAATCATAACTGTTACATAAATCAAGTATCTGGGACAATATGCGCAAATATGCACGTATTATAATTTATTTTGCCATATCGCGGTTTCGAGCTCTATGTTGTGGTAAGAATCCATCGGCTGCAGGATTTTTAAAAGAATCATAGAATTACATAATTACCTTAAAATCCACCCTAGAATAATAAATATTCCACATTGACTTTTGGCCATTTAAAATGTTGACAAAATAGTTACAGAATATAAATAGAATTAGTTTTGGTTTCCAATCTGTGGGGTGGTTTTTCGATATTGTAAAATTTTAGTAATTTTTTTATGATCATGTGAAATATAACAGTTAATTTCGATAAACTGTTTTCATTTTGTAATTTTATGTCTTATTATTAAAAAAATGTGAAAAGTGTAAAAAAAAAAAACTATTAGACCTTGGTGTATGTCATATTTAACAATATTTTTTTATCGATTTACTATTTTAAGGTGGATTTCGCGGTTGCTTGGTGAAATCTTCCTTTTATCATAAAAAACGAATGAGAAATTTACATTATACCGGTCAATTTTTGAAACCATACTGAAACGTGATCGTACTACCTTTATTGTTTTATTGATCCTAATACGACGTAAATAATAAAATACAGTACCACTGACATCATACTGCGAATCATATCGATAGTCTATAACAATGACAATTGGTGAGCGTTCGACTTTTCGAGCGAAATTAAATGTCCTGGATGTGCCTGCGCACATTACTCGAAACTGTTGACGTCAAAACAAAAATCTTAAAGATTAATGTATTAAATATACAATCGACTTAGTGCGAGACTTTGTAATATTTAAAAACAATTCGTTACATACTTTTCAGAGATAAAATTTATTTTCCTTTTAAGACATAATAATATTGTTTATATTATATACAATGTAAATTTGAAATTATTAAGTATATCTCATTTATTCTTAGAATACAGCTGCTTAAAAAGCTTGTATTTTTATTGACTTTTAATGACTAGCTTTCTATTGTATAGAATGTATTCATTATCTACCACACACATTTAAACATAAAAACGCTAAATGATTGGTGTCCGCATATCTCACAATTATTACGGATAACGATATATTTTCCTCAGTATTTAAAGAGTCAAACTAACAAAAATAGATTTTTCCTAAAACAAGGGCTCATCATGTTATATCTACCGATCAAACTTATTGATCATTATAATTCGGCTACTATTACGTATTAATATAGATCTTTCACATATATCCACTTTTAATTGAAGAAAATAATATTTAATTCCTCTCAATCAAAACAGCATTTTATATACAACTGTATTACAAATATGTTTTTACAGGTAAGCCAAGAAGTCAGATTTTATTCACCTAATAATTACTTAACCGTGTGGTAATAAGGAAATAATAAAATATTTGCTTTGACGTCACTCAATAAAACAATAATTATTTCAAGTTCTCAGGTACTTTGATGCGCTTAAAGTATTATAAATGTGCGGTGAAGTAGTATGCAAGTACCTATTAATTGCTAATTATTACCGCTTTTAATGTAATCAATCGATTATTCTCAAATCAACTTTACAAGCCGCGGGTCACTGTTTGACCTCTAACGTCAGAAAATGCAACTATAATTGTTTTAATACGCCGTTTTGTTTTCGAAGAATTAGATTAGTTTATTAGCCGAAAGGAAACGTTTTCCAGACCTACGTGCTAATTTTGCAACTGAATCTTCCATTACTTACACTAAAGTTGTATCAAATAAAATGTTCATCGCCTAATTTGAAATTGGTGATCCTTTCACATTTATATTACTGATTATCTATGTAGGTCTTCATATTATGACACTCATCATGATACACCTTTGAAGAGAATGTGGTAAACAAATAGATTACCTATTAGTAAAAAAAAGAGTTTATTTGGAAGCCGAAATGTTAGCGCGCGCGTCTAGAATCTGAGATATGCGGGTTTGATTCCCACATTTGCTAGATTTTAAAAAAATCCTAGGATGTAGGATTGGATGCTTATTGGGTTAAGCAGTTGTCTGACAACCAATTCTCGTAAAAACAATTTGTCGAGACGTGTGTTGTGCGTGTGGGAGGATATAAAATAGAGACCATGTCTTTAAACTTAATTATATTATATCGTACATTTTTGTAAAAAAAATATGTCAATTATTACAAGTTACTTATTAAAACCAAATTTGTAGGTTTTTGTTAAATCTATAGCAGGTTTAAAATTGAAAATAGCTATCTTTATTTGTTTATTCAATAATCTACTATTTAGACACATATATGTTGGTAAACTGTGACCAAGATTTTTTTAAATAGTATGGCTGTGTTTATATTTTCACTAAATTTATGCTAACCAATCTATTTATTTATAAGCTACTTATGGAGTTTTTTCGTACTCCAGAGGACGTCTCAAATTAGTTATATCACGAAGGCGTGACGAGACAGCTTGATAGAAAAACAGCAAATATAAATACATACATTTACATTTTCTACACATTTAGTTTTTCTGTGATCTAAATAAAAAAATAGTGCGTTTTATTTTTAATCGATACCTGTTGTTGAATCGGTGTTTTTTTCTATGGGAAAGAATGCGAAATTCAATTATTATAAACCACAGTATAATAAACATACGTTATTATACTTGAATATCGTGAATATTTTACATTTTATAGTTATAATATTAAAAACAAACTTAACAACTCCAAGCTGATAAAATAATAATTAATTTAAAATAAAATGTTTTTTTTTATTTCCAGGTATAATTTCAGGTCCTAAGAAAAAGAACAACTAAAAAATGCATATAATTTTAAAAGTGTGATGTAAACACTGGCCTGATTTTATGTATATTGCAAGCATTGTTTTATAACGTATAATTTAAAGCAGTTTCAAATATTTTTTTTACACAATTATTCAATTTTTCTGAAGATATTAATTAAACAATAAAGTATTTGATAATTTCATTGCTAAAAACGTAAACTCATGTTGATTAAATATAATATATTATGTTGAAATAAGCTAATGACAAAATACATCTACCGTAACTAATATCAAAATTATTACACTCGTAATTGCTAAATATATTTGATAATATAAGCATTAAGATAATATGGGATGATGTATTACATAAATGCTGAATAATTGAAAAATTAGACACTATAAAATTAAATTTTTAATATCTTGTAGTACTCCATCTTTGATAAAAACGTATTTTTTATGCGGCATGAATTCGCAAGGTATTATTTGATATTTAAATAATTGAATACATAAATATGAGAATACGCGTGCTTTAAATTTGAAAGGATATATTCAGCTTTGTATTAGCTGAAATCCTGAAACTTAAATCTGTTAAAGGATTGTTTTTTACCTTTGCAATACTTTTTTTGAAATTCCTGAAAAGAAATCTTGTATTGAATCTATAACAATATTACTAGAGCTTTTAATCAGTTTATCGACTGTATCAACTGAATCAGTATATAACTGATCTGAGTTGATAGTTTTTTTTGCTTAATATATAATTTTCCCTGCATTGAGTGATATGGAAATAACTGGTGGATAAAAATTAATTATTCCTAAATTTTTTAATCAGGTATTGTTCTTGAATAATAAAAATAAATAAATTGGAGTGTATAAATCAAACAGAAAACTTTGGATGGTGTAATTGTTGATAAAGTGCGTTTGAAGAAAATAAATAAAAATGAAAGAACTCTTGCAAGTATGGAGCAGAGTAGCTGGGAAGACGTACAGTGCAGTTGGGAGAAACGAAGGCGAAGCATCGTTGCAAAATGCTGACCAGCCCAGTCCCAGAAAACTCGCTAAGAGGAAACACCGGAAAAGTAAGAATTTTCACTTATATTTATATAACTATTTGAACGTCCAATTTAAAAAACAGATGCTTTATTATATCAAATGTGGCGCCTTGGTGAGCTAGATGGTAAATGTGCGCGCGCTTGTTAATCGCTCGGCGACGTAAGTTTTTGGATTAAATACCGTATTTGTATGAAAACAAACATCTTTCAATGTGTATTTAGGTGCAAGCCTAGAATGGTCTGTGCGTTCAGCTCTTAATTGTCAACCACTTGCTAAGCCTTTTCCTGTTTTCCCACCAGGTTATAGATGTATTTAAAATTGATGTTTTACCAACGAATTTACGTATAAATAATTATATTATATAACAATATTACCGTAGTTTCAATAAAGTAAATAAATGTAATAGCTGAGAAATCACAACAAATCTACATCGGTAAGAATCAAAATCGAGAAAGAAGGTCGATAGTCATTTTCATTGCCATACTGTTGCAATTGTTATTGTGAATGATGGCATTAGAATAGATCATGCTTGTTCCAAATATAAATCAATATATACTGTTTTATACAAATATTAATATATTTCATCTCATTGATCAACTCATTTATCATCTAGGAATGTATTTTTGAATCAATACGTGGTTGCGTAATTTGGATCTGTGATACCCAAAAGCTATGCCTATTTATATTATACATATTATAATGTAACATATTAAATTATAGTGTTATAAATGAGTTTATTAGCCTTACGTGCATTTTATTATTTCTAAATATTTTATCAAATCTGTGAGAGATATCTATCTTAAATTGAGTAATTTTTATCGTTATTTTTCAAAAATTCGACTGACTAAGACATACTTTTCGTTTAACATATTTTTTAGAATCCGATTACGAAGTTTTTCAAAATAATTAGACATTTTTGTTTGCACATAATATTAATGTTTGCAGTACGTATGCAATGTAAGTATTGCTCAAAATATCGCCTTCGAAAAATAAAGCGACGCATTAAACATAGCCGAAATTTCGACAGAAACATTAAAACCAATAAAATTCATTTTTTGAAATCGCTGAAAAGACGTCCGTTCAAGCCTTTCCAAACATTTATTTAGACTCCTCAGTCGTTTTATTTATTACTGTAATAAAACTGTAACGAATCAATTACTTTTATATAATATATATGCTAAGTAGTTCTCCTCAAGTTGTTTTGGAGTTTAACGATCAATACATGTGTCTATAGAAAAAGGTGCCACAAAAAAACATCGTTCTGTTAAAATTACGCTGTGGAGTATTTTATCGACATTTGTTTCATCTTTCAGCATGTTCATAGTATAGTCGTACAAGATGTTATTATATTTCAGGTACCACTAGATACTTTAATAACTTTTTGTCAATTTTACTGGGTATTATACATAAAAAAGTTCCAAAAATAAAGAATTGAGCACTGGGTTAGCTAATTATCCACAGTTAATTTTCGTAAAATAATCTGTGAAGACTTGTCTTCCCACTGTGTTGATCCATATACTCAACATTCGGATCAGACATCTTCACATTGTATATATATCTATATCCATCACTCTTGGAGCAGACATGGTAAAAATATTTATAATACTACGAGAGTTTAATGTAATTTTAGATATATTATACAACCATAAGTTAATGACTCATAACTTCTCAATTATCTAAATAAATTTATAGATAGATACTAACTAAATTAGTTATTATATTTAATGTTTCCGGGAAAAAACTAACACACTTTTTAATATATAGCGTTTTCTTTATAATAACGGGTGAGTGTTCATATAATAAACAATAAAATTGTATATTTCGAACGATTCTCATAGTTGTCACCATTGATTTATTCCGTATTGTAATCCAATAAATTAGCAATTCAATCATCTATTCGTTACAATCTTTTATCAGAAATTATGTGAAAATGTGACGTTAGAACATACCAGTACTGAATTGTAATAACAATTTGTCGTAAGTTATTATAAGTTATGTTACAGAATAACATAGTGATGAGAATTTATATCGTACTGAAATATCAATTTAGTTTTTAATTTAAAAACAGTTGATTGCGATTCGTAGTAATCATTGAAAAATACTTATTTTCGTAGAAGTACGATTAAAAGAATGTTCTCGAAACTATTTATTAGACGTATTGACAATTATTCGATAATTCAAAAGGAACATAAATTATTAATAAATCGCTTTCATTTCATCGGAATTTTTTATTGAACGTTTATTTCGAAATTTAAATCATTTCTACTAGCGATCATACACGTATTCGTACATGTGTTTATGCTAACGGCTGATATATTTTTGGGAAAAAAAATATTTCTCAAAAAGTTTTCATATTATAGTCATCCATTTGTTGAATTTACTAAGCCGATATGACGAATTCACAATAACAATGACGATTATGTAGCAATGTAAACTACAAATGACTAATTGTCCCGTAAAAATATAATTTACTGTGATTAATCAGCTATAATAATTAGTAAGAGATATAAAAAAATATATTTATGAATATTATTGTCAGTTGCATGTCAATTTTATATATTTACGTACGTCAATAATTGATTGTTAATTAATTAACCGATAGTTTGATCGACTTCCTATTATGTTGAATATACCCATTTGCAAAAACCGGTCTATTTCTTACAAAGTATTACATCCATAATACTTTTATAATTAGTGTTGCATTTTACTACAATACTATGTAACTAATTGAACATAATATCAGTTGTTTGGCGATCATTTTATTCGTACTATATACTAATTATATTACTATTATATAGATATGGGATCATGTTCACACCATTCCTGAAAATATATATTTTTTATATTTATGAACAACATTTTTTTTTTATACCATGTTCGCTCCCAACGTGGAGCATATGGATATACACATTGTG
>JAGVSQ010002664.1:0-23913 GCA_022683975.1 Rhyacophila evoluta | reverse complement strand
TATAACCATATGTATGTCGTGTTGTCAATGTATTAAACTTATAATTTGTGATATTTCAACATGTATAAAGTAAATAAATAATCTTGAAGACTAACACTGGTGTTTTATTTACACAAATTCAGATCGATTTACTAAGTTTTTTTAAGAAAATTCAACGAATTGAATGTGGTGGAAGTCTTTTTTGCTGATCGCAAATCTTACAGGCCATTCTTTTTTAAAACTTAATCGATAAATTCAGATATTAATCAGTATTTATAGTTTACATCCTTTTGGTAGAATATGTATTAAGTTTCAAACATTGTGATTAGTAAAAAAATCATTTTAAATAACTTATGGTTATGTCTTTTTGGTTTTTTTCAGTCGATATAATATCAAAAATTACCTCTTATAGAATCAGCTTTGCTTTTTGGAGAACTAACAATAGATTTTTTTCACGAACGCTAAAATTTACAACGAGAATAAAGGAAACGCTGAATTGTAGTTTATGAATATCGAACACACTTTTAAGTTTCAAGGACTGAAGATTGGACACGCACCTATCCACTAGGGCCCGCCCGAGCTTTTCAATCAAATTTCCACCAAGATGGACGATTATAAGTGCCATTTCACCCGGGGGAAAACCCAGGGTAGTAGTGTGACCATGCTACAATCCAATATTAATATAATTTATCATTTTGTTACCAAAACAACGCATTTTATATATCTATATAACCAAAAATTACCCCTTCGCCTGGTCACCTCGCGTATTTAAATTACAATGTTTATATTATTTAAGAACAACTGAAGAAAATATTAAATATCCTTCCGGTTTCCAAATAGTTGGCACGCGTGCTTTGGAGTTGAAGGTTTAAGATTCACATCCTACAGCTATAATATTTTAAAATAAGCTGGGTAGAAATCTTTTGAGCAATTCGCTGACAATTTTTTCTCTTTGTAGCAAATCAGTCAATTCCACTTCTAGGGTAAACGTCTTTGCACTGCATAGATCCATATAATTTGCTTATGGAACGAACATGGTGTAAACAAACTAATAATCAGTCGTTCTATCAGTCACTTCGTGGTTTATTAATATTTTTTTTAATAATTGAAAAAAACATCTTAGTTTTAAGTAAACAGTTTTTTATTAACATAACGAAAATTTAATAAAAATACTAATTATTATTCCAAAAAATTTGAAGTGACAATTTTAACGAGAAAAAAAATTTTAATTTGTAAAAAAAGGCATTAAAATATTTATGTATGATTGTAATTATTACTCAATAATTAACTATGACTGAGGACGTCACTGATTTTGACAATGCTTTTACTGGCATGCAAAATATTAACCGAACTATTATTTTTAGAACATCGTCGATTTCCACGCCCTGATGTTAATGGTAGAATTAATACGACTCACTATCATTATGAGATTCAGAAAGCAGATCAATAAGCATAAAGGGTACCCAAAACCATTATTACTCTTCAATGATTATTAATATTTTGTATTTCACATGTTGGGAACATCACAAATTATGTTATGCTTAAAACATTGGCGACGTGACATTTAATAATAATAAAAGAACTTAAATTTAGAATATTAAAGAGTATTGTAAAAGTAACAATGAGTAATTATTAAGGGTTCTATTTTTTTTATAAAACAGCATCCATCTAAATTCCCTTTACTCAAATAGAATATATAATTTCAACTATCGAGACAATTTCGCTAAGCATAAAAATTATTTTCTGTATTTTCATGATTATTATCACGTTAAATATGTACTTTGGAATAAAAAAATCGGTTGATATTCTAATTTTCTCAAGTAGTTATCAGAGACATATTCGATGAGAGTGACAGAATTCTCGATTAGACCACGCATAAGTCGAAAACCATCATTTAAACTGTATATTAACTGAAATTTACCTATACGTAAAGTGCGTTTACTTTTGGGTATATACTAATAAAGTCTCGACTGCTGAATATCTAAAACATTTTGAATTGTTTTTTTTCAATATTTTTAAATCAAAAATTCGTCTTCATAAAAATCTATTTAAATACAAAAAGAATTATACAATTATGTTCTAGATTTTACTGACTATTATCAAATCAAATTACGATAAAATATATTTTAATCAAATTCATCTAATCAAATTTTCTTGTTATTTTATTGTTACAAGTTGTTGAATGTTTATTTTTTCCTACTACCCAAGTTTTAGGAAACATTTTAAACTTATTATTTAACCTGGAATTTATATATCAAAAAATCAATATCTTATGTATATTTTTGTCACAGAACAAAAGTAATTTTCCATAAATTCAAAGTTTAATAAAGAGCACAAAAAATATATTTTTTCACCGATACATCATGTCGTTAGAGAAATTCATTTACATCGAAGTATAATTTCGTTTGTTCGAACTGAACTTTCGAAAATTGGACTCTTATAAATAATTTATAAAATAAAAAAAACTTATTTCTAATGTTTGTTTGGCTTTGAAACATTTTTTTGATGTTGATATTGATTGGTTCGTTTTTCTCTGCTGGTCTATGTGTGTGGTCAGTATGTGAGCGTGTTGTGGATATTATAGAAATGTTTTTATTTTATAATTGAATTATGTATTCTGTTTAATTCGTTATCAAGAGACGAGCTTTATAAAATTATTTGTAATGAAAAATCTTTTTGAAGTATTTAAATTCTACACATTAATTGTGATAATAATTGAGTAAATTAAATAAATAAGTTACAGGTTTATTTTTACGAATTATGATTAAATAGCTACGAATTTTAATTAATACATATCTTTCTTCCAGCTAGTTGAGATGTTAGCGTACACGACTCTGAGCCAGATCACAGATTTGATATCTATGCTTGCTATTTTTTAAAATCATATATACAGGATATAGTAGCCAATAGATTGAGCAACTGGCTGACAACTAATTTGCATGAAAAAATTTGTCGGTATGAATTACATTGTAGATAAACATATAATCCATTCCTGGAGTAGATACCTTCACGTCGTATAGATTTACATGATCCACTTCTTTCGGAACCGACATAATATGTAAAATATATATTGAGCACTCGACTGAGAACCAATTCTCGAGAAAAAAATTCATCAATTAAATTTTTCAATATAAGTAACAGAGCATATGGATGCTGGAATGTGCATTGCTTCACACTTCTCGAGGTCATGCAAAAATGACAGCAATACACACAATATTTTCAACTTCTTTTCATACCTATTTAGCGTTTCTTAATAAAATCAAAAATATTGTGAACCTCATCTTCATTTTACTTCAGTACTAATCCTTTAGTCAATAGAAATCATAGCACAGTTGTTAGTTTCAGCACATTGAATTTAATTACCAGCGAACGTGTTGACAGACACGTGCAAAAATTGGTTGTTAGCCACTCAGACCCAATCTACGATGTGATCAAATCCACAATGAAACCGAACGCAGTAAAATAGTTTTTGAATTGGCAATTACGTCCTGGGTAACACTTTTATAGGGCCGCCATAAAATATTTTTGGTTTAACGACATTCACGACAACCAGATGTTTGCAATCGAAATCACATATCGATATATTTCACTGTATTATTACAAATACATTTATCTTTCTATGTCAAATATTTGCAATATACTATTAAGATATATTATAAGAATCTTCTTCCGCCATATCCCCTCCCCAAATAAAGCATATGGCTACCATATGGCGCCTGATGAATCTCTGTCTTGCATCCTCCCAGGTAATCCCAGCATCCCTTTATTCCGCCAAATACGTCCTACGGATAGTACCAGCCAGTCTTCTAAGATGCTGAAATTCCACCTGTCAGAAGAAAAGACAAGCCGGGTTCAGGCTTTCTGGAGGCATCTGCAGTATGTGCCTCAGCCAGTTACGGAGTATTTGTATTTGTCATGTGCCACAACTCGCTACCATATAGCAGCACTGGCAGTATGCATGATATTATAATAGATATATAAAATTTACTATCGATAATTTGTATGCCTATTATACGTTTTAGCAATCATAATTTAAATATTTGTAATGTTAAATACTTAATTTTATAAAAATTTCATACTATAATTGACATAATCTTACATATGAATATAAAAATCGGCTTTGGCGGTCATTTATATTTTTTAATTGTTTGATTTTGTTAATAATATTCCATAATTCAAAGATATATCTTGATACTTTGTAACTATCTATTTTCAAATATGGCTACATCTGAATAATGAAATTTAAATTCTACGTCGCATATGGTAAAATTTTAGATTATATTCTACAAATATACATTTATATAAAATAAAGCATATTGAAACGCCATAAAATAAATTCTATTCGTTACTGTGTAATTTTCAATACAACCCAGATAAACAACAAATAATGGAAATAAATTTAGCTAGCACCTAATTATTTTTTTTGTAACAATAAGATCGGAAAAATCTGTTTCATTTTTTGTTATTTTTCTATAAATTTGATTTTAAAGATTATTAGTTTAAAATATTCTAATATTTTTATGTTAACAGATAGATATATTATTAAATATTTAATATAAAATGTTAGTTTATGATTTCAAACGTGTTAAATTGACAATAATGAGTCGAAAAGATAATCAGCTATTTATTACATTAAATGTACTCTCTTAAAGAGGAGTATTTTTCGAATTATCCTCTTAACATATTGTATAAAAATTGTTTATTTCAATTAAAACTGTGATAATATAATCTTATTTTTAGGCATTGCCATGTACTGTATAACATTTTTTAAAACTAATTGTAATTATCACTTAGAGCGTTCAATATATCTATACAATCATTAGATATTGATTTATTCATATAAAATCACTTATATATATATATACTTATTAAAGTAGTATTTAAAAATTAAAACTTTACCTTTATTAACGGACGCCGCTTAAGTGACACGAGAATCCGAAACACATTTTCTATTTACAACATTAATATTATATTCTTAATTGTTGGATAGTTTATTACAACGCACTAACTTTTAGAGTATCGCATTTTATTTATTATTTAACTTCCCATACACTTTCACCGGCAAATTAAAAGTTCATTCGAAATTAAAAACAATCATAGTGTAACATAGTCTTCGCCATTTTCAGTGATCTATCATATCGTTTATACTATATAACTGACCGACAAGTTGGGAGATACTTTTGATTGAAGTTTACACTATAAAAAGTGAAAACCTGTCAAACACGTTATTATTGTATGGCGTAGAACTTCGTAACGACTGACCGAGAGCGCTGTTCCAACACTACTGTAGACCTGCTACGCTTTATGGCTCGGCGTAGACCGCGAACAACACATTCTACGGGCTGTAGAGAAAATTTCATTTCGTATCGAAAATACAACGCATCTTATATGCATAATGAGGTGTTCAATCTTTATGTTCTGAAAAAAATAAGTGGAGCATATTGCCAACATTTATAATGACAACTTTCCTGAAATTATTTCGCTTTAATTTTAAATTTCTACAATAATCGCAAACAATACTCGTCATACATGTATCAATACTAGTCTTAAAATTTGGTATTATAATCATTTGGCTTAGATTAAGTTAACGTAATTTACCTGTGCAGCTTTAAAAACATATTCTTGAAGGTCAGCTTGATTTTGGATCCAATACAGTTTTGTGAAGAATAGAAATACACAATTCTTCACACATCTCTAACTGTGATATTAACAACGCATTCAAAAACTTCCTTGTGCAAAAAATAATATTGATTTCATTTTTCAAAAGATAAACGGACGTTCTTTTAAAACCTATGTACAGTATATTTTAAAAATATTTATAACTAGACATTGTTTGAATGGTTTACGTACGAATACGTCGTACACAGCCTTCTATATATTATAAGTTTACATTGAACTTGGCTACGAATAATCAAGTTATTTTTATCAGTATTATCGAATCTGCAGTATTAATTGTTTTTCCAAAACGTTTCTAGTGTCAATCTGATCTATATTCCAGCCTAAATCCATATTGTTTTTTTGCCAATAATGTATTTGACATAATATTTAAAAAATACTCTGGTATCAATCATAAATCATTCTCTAGCGATGAATGTATCTCTGATCATAAGCTCTTTCTAAACATAACAGATTTTTTCAAATTTAAAAAGCCACATGGAATAACCATAGTTTTATAATAATTGGCTTTTGGATGTCCCGATTTTTAATCAGGCACATCTGTTTTACCATTAAACTTAGTTAACATAATTTCATTGAATCTATTGCTCGTTTATGTGAAAACTTTAAAGTATAAATCTTCTGGGAGTATATTTAAACGTCTGGAAAAAGTTTCTCAAATGTTTTTATTAATCATTCAGATCCGTTGCGTGTGTTGTGTTTTGATTTCCACAAAAGATTTGTTGTAATTTTAATCAATAATGTGTGATAATATATCCTACAGCAAGTAACTTCTATCTTCACGATGGTTTGTCAATAACAGGTCTTAGTTAAAACAAGAATATTGGACACTCAATCAATCACTTTAGAAGTTTCACATCATTTCACATCTCACTTTAAACAACTTTTCTAACGACGATATACGCCCGGAAATAAGTTTGAAAGTGTTTCCTAGTTTAAATAACTACTTAAACTTAAAATACCATTCAACTTAAACTCCAATATAACGTTTTCGCACTACACGCTTGTCCAATCGTTTTTTGTTTTATCACAATGGAAACTTTGGTGTCGACGAAAATATTCAAAATACTACTGTGGATTTTACTAATATTGATAACGTAAAAAATTAAACTGTACCTCGATAAAATTTATTGAAACGCGAGTTTCATTGTGTTAAATTATATATCGTTGTCACCCTAAGGAATTGTATTTTAAAAAGTCAACATAACTTTATTGAGATAATAAAACTTAGTCTAGATAACCCATAGTTCATTCATCCTTCCAGCCAATAAAAATATCTTAGGTAAAACTAACAGTTAGTAATATACCCGACAACAATACAGACAGTTTAATTCCCAGTGGTACGATAGGTCAATTTGCACTACAGCAAACCAGGACTGAGGTCTCGCAAGGTGACAGAACCCGCTGTCACCCGTACTCTGACAAATCAGTCATCTTGATATTAAAAATTAACTTAAAATTTATTGTACAACAATTATTGTATTTGAATAAAGCTTTAATTACATTTTACATCTGTATTAAGCACAATCAATTTTTATGGTTTACATTTTTTCCCCCGTATAAATACAAAAATGGTATATTGAAAATATTTTACATTTGCTTTGCAGCTAAATCTGGGGAATGCGGGTTCGATTCCCAATCTGTCGGATTTTAAAAATCTGAAAATACAGGACTGGATTCTGGATTGTCTGACAAACAATTCTCGTAAAAAATAATCTGTCAAGACGTCTTCACATTGCGAAGATCCATAAATTCCTCTTTCGGAGTGGATATCTTCACAGTAGATCCATATGCTCCACTTTGCGAACGAACATGGTAAGGAGATAATAAAAAAAAAATATTACTGACGCGTTGAATATACATTTGAAAACTCTTATGATTATTAATAACAATTACTTTACTTTTTCAATCACGCACCAGTCACTAACTAAATCCATATTGTGTATAAAGCCAATGTCTTCAAAAAATCCTGAAATCCCATTCGGAATAAAAGGAATGCAAGTTTTGGGTCCTAAAAGGCATCCGCAATACGTGGCTGTGCTATTTTCAGTGTCGCTGCATAACTTTTGGGTGAGTTTCACACACAATTAAACTACCTCAGTATTTCAGTACTATAACTGTTTTTAAAGGTCACCATATGTACCACTCTATTCAATTAATGGTCGATTATATAAAATATCATAACAATTTAGTCATATGTCAAAATAGATTTATCTGATTTTAAAAAATCTGGAAAATAGCCAAAAAAAATAAATTCAACAAAAATGGCGGGATTTTTAAGATTAGCGACATCTGTTTGTATTTAAATAAAACTTCTTCCGAAATCTGCATTACCGTAGTAGCACAGTCTAACGATTTATTTTCAAATTTATTAGTATAAATTATAATATACTGAGCATATTATAAAGAATACAACTTTTACAAAAACTTCTAACGGATTACAGTCGATTTTGTTAATATACTGAGCATATTATAAAGCGTAATACTTTTTTAAAAACTTTTCGTTTATTCCATAGAATGTCGTGGTCTGTTATAAAACAATAATTTATTTTTAATTATATAATGTTGTTGGAAATATTATTATTGTAGATATAGACAAATCTACATTGTTCGATTAGGGAGAGTTACATAATTGAAAAACTAAATTATCAGTTATTATTGAACTAAAAAAGTGGCCATACCAATAAAAACGATACACTTTTCGTATCTACATTAAACACTGACAACACTGACCTGGGTACCTACTTTCTTGCTAGCATACTTAGCTTAAAACGTCGACGTAATTAAATAATTTTGAATTTAATTAAATATCATTTAAGTGAAATTCACAGTTGGCATTTTTCCAGTGTCCTTTTATTGCTTCATATGGAATTGAAAAGTATCTCCAAATTCCTGGAAACATTATCTCAATTTTGCTTATCAATCCGCGAGAGTTTACAGCCAGCGACATATTTCTTCATAATGGATCACCAATTCAGATCGTAGCTATTGCTCAAAAAAATGCTCCTCAGACATTCGTATCACTTTAAATATTAATTATTCAATTTAATAAGTTTGGTTCATGAAACTGGCGGAGAAGGATTTGACGATCTTATATAGGTATCAAATCATTTTAATTGATAAGCTATTACAAAAGATAAAATAGTGAAGATTGTTTCTTTTGAAGACTTTTGATAACGATAAGGTTACTTTATAATAATGATCGAGACTATCTTATGTTAACTGGAGATATATGTCAATGAGATCTTTGACATATATCCAACTGGCAAGTAAGAAAAACAATTTATTATTTTTACCGATATCATCAAAATGAAAAACGTGTTGAGAAGATTTCACGTGAGCTTGTATTGTTAATGTCTCCGCGCAGAAATTACAATATACATAATACATATTGTTGACTTTATGGTATGCAATATACAGGGACGGCCAAATACCTTCTGGCGCCCTGGGTATTTTTTTCCTATCTCTTATCTATCTAAAACTATGCGAAATCCGCTGTCGAGCTCATGGTTTCCTATCTAATTTTAACTAGGGTGGATATAGACATTTTCCTCGTGTTCCATTTCCCGCATGTAAGATGGGTAAGTACTATAATGCCAATTTATTCAATTATTTTATTTCACTGAAGGCTTTTTGAGGGGAAAGCAATTAAGAAAAACCCCTCTTCCGAATATTATTCTCCTCGTACAGGGGATCAATAAACAAAAATTTATGTAGCGGTGAGCTCGGTTAAGAGCCCAACCTTATACTTTCTTTTTCAAGGATATCTTCCTAGTCTCTACAGGGTTCACCCTTCCTCTTATTATTGGCTAGTAAGGCTCGCACTCGCTTTTAAGTACACTCTTCATCCTAGCATCCTTATTTTTACTCTCAGGACATCGATGCATTTTTCCACCACCGACTCGAGGTCGAGAGATAACTCCTCAGTTCTACCAGCTGCGTCCGCTGAAAATGGAGAATAAGCTAAAAGAGAACGGAGGGGGGTCAGGCTTAGGAGGGATGGAAAAGACTACGTCCGCCTTTGTCGCACTCCTCCGATTCCTTCTGATGATTTTCCTTTTCGCGTAGAAGTTTTTTTATTTCAATAACACGAAGAGTCGGTTCGAGGGGAGCCCCTTTACCGATTCTCTATATGAACGTTTCACGGATGCGGCTGATGGTCGCTTCTGTCTCCACTCCTGTTGGTGCATTCCTCGTGTATTTCCCACATCCTAGGCTGTTATCTTTATTTCCCACATCGTTAGGCTGCAAATGACTATGAAGTTCAGGTCATCGACAATCCTGAGACACTCGTTTCAATTTTCTGTGGTGCCTGGGCATTTTCGACGCTCTTTTTAAGTACATATTTTTTAAATCACAAAGAAAAAACCAAAATTATAGAATTACTACCTAAAACGTATCATACAGTAATACTAATAATTCCAATAATATATTTCACGTGAATTTAACCCACAGATTTGGTAACCAAGCATCTTTTCATGTCGTTAAAATTATATACAATATTTAAATACACATGAAACCTACCTTTTTCCATCTTTTATTTGTCCATCATCATATTGCAAGAATATTTAATTTTACTTACGCGTTTTCTCTTTTTTTAAATCGTAGATTTTAAGCACATGCCATGCCGGGTGACTGCCCATATTGCTGTTACCTTGAGCCGGCTCTGGTCACCTATCAATATATGAATAAATAACTGAGTTCATCCATAAAACTACTGAATCAACCACCGTTGTTCGGGACATATAAAAAAGAATTCTACTAGTCGAGAGAAGCGCGATGAGTTGGTAGTATTTCAGTCTCTCGAAAAGAAAAACTTTCGCATTTTAAACGGAAACACATAGCATTGAACATTATTTTGTAATGAATTCATCACAAACAAACAAATGGTATGAATATGTTTGATGTAAGCCATTAAATTTATTGGATACTATATGTGTTGCTTACAAATAGTTAAGGTTTTGAATCAATTTCAAATTACGCGTAAAAAGAGCCTTCGGCGTACATACTTTGATTTTCAAACAATTGATTTATATGTAATAAATTACATATTTTTTTAACGAATAAACCTATATAAATAATCATACTCCAGGATTCTTTCTCACCTAAAAGCCGCTAGTTATCCTTTCAGAGCATGCCAGCATCACTTGATACTGGATAGATTCTCTATATACCACCCAATAGTTTTTAGGGAAGCTGGAATCTCGCCGTACGAACCATTGTTGTGTTGCTGCTTAACGCTTAAACGATTTTAGCTCAAATTCAAACCACTTAAGCACCAATTTTCACCCAGACGCAGTTCAATTATTAGACCCCTTACTTGCCCGGATCCCGACTATCCTTTGACAAACTATGGACAGACCATCGAGAATGTCGACAGTTTCAGAAACCTAGGGGTACACATTACGGGAGATGGAACTTCATAAAATGAGCTCACTATTTGAATAAGAATTGCTGGAGCAACTTTCAATTGTATGCGAAATTTCTGAGACTCCAAGCTGTACATGGTAAATACCAAATGCCGCCTGTACAGTGCACGCACTCTGTCAGTGTTGTTCTACGGTTGTGAAACGTGGCACCCAACAAAGACCCAAAACAACCGTATTCTAAGATTTGAGAACGGGTGTCTGTGGCGTTCTGGGGACACGGTGGTACAACTTCGTTCGAAATGAGATGATAAGAGAACGGACCATGCAGCCACTTATCACTGACAAAGTAAAGCTGTGACATTGGATCGGCTGCATAATACAAGAAAGTCTGAACCTGACCTGCCTATTCTTTAAGCCGACCGGTCGTCGGCGTCCCGGAAGGCCGCTAAATACTATATAGAATGTACTCGGCGGAGTTACGGGATGCAGGTATGACTTGGGAGGACGCAAGAATAGTGGCGGGCGACAGGGATTCTTGGAAACGACACTTGGTGTCCATATGATCCACTTAAAGAGCGTATATGGAAGAAGAAGAAGAAGAAGACGTCTGAGGTGCAATCGAATTATATTTATTTTAGATCTCACTTTTATTGAATATTTATACGTTCCTCTAATGCTTTTTTAGGTGTCACGCTATCTTTATAATATTTACTTTAGTCCGGAATTTCGTGAGCCCCGCTCCTCGTTAATTATGAGGCTCCAGGTGCGCGCCTGGTACACCTATAGTTAAATCCGCCACTGTATTTACCACATGCATCTACTTTCAAAACTCAATATATAAATCCACTCTGTTAATAGTTGAACTTAACAAAATATCATAACATATTTATTATTTCTCAGTAGAGGTTTTACTCATAAAAATAATCTGAAAAATAGAAATTCAAAAATAATGGCGGGATATTTAAAATTAATGACATCTGTTTGTAAGCGAACAAAACTTTTTGTAAAATCTGCATTACCGTTTTAGCAAACTCTAACGATGTGTTATGAAAACTTTTAGAATACAATACCATATACTGATCGTATTATAAAGAATACAACTTAAAAAAAGCTTTTTATATTTTCCGTAGTGTGCCGTGAGCCGATATTTAAAGTTTTAATTAATTATTCTACACATTATAATTATTTTACTCTCTGGGTAAAATTTACTGTTTGAACTTTACTGTCTGACGAAATCTAATATTTTGGAAAATCTATTCCTAAAAATTATAAATCGTAACGCTAATAAAACAATATTTTTTCCTAGCCACGTTAGACGCTGGCAACACTGTGGTAACTCATGTAGGTACCTACATGCTAGCATTAATTTCATCCGCTCATCGGCTGTTCACACGCGTATCGAATTTTTGTATAATTTGGGCGTCGGTGAAAATCATAAAAGCTCTCCTTAGCTCTAGCCAAAGTCATTGAATATCTTTTTGCAACATTTATATAAAGAAAGCGTCCCGATTGATTGGTTAGTGGTCCACGCTCTATTTGCAATAAACACCCCATTTCACCCCCTTGTTTCCAAATTCAAGTTCACGAATAAAAAATAATTGAAGATCGAAGTATTGGCTTTTTCAAAAAAAATTCCGTGTATTCTACGTTTACCATGAGTTTTTTTTAGCATAGTTTCGTGATTTTAAATTTTAAATGGATATTTTTTGCAGGTTATATTCGCAGAATTCAATAGAACCGTTCAACCCTGGATTTACATAATTACCACCGATATTTTGATGAAAGCATCACGATAGAAGGCCAGAATCGCTTCGTCTTTTCAAACTTGATTTCAAACCTGCCCCCGGTCGTGAGTATAATTTGATTGCCTCTTTTGTGATAAATCCGTGTTTATTTTTGACAGCTCATCGCATAATAATAATTATGACGATCTTTTAACCTTTTTCATTCGTCTGAATGTATGATAATATTGAGTATTATCGAAATAAATGTCTCAGTGTCGAAATTAAACTACATAATATGCCCAATAATTCCAACAATATTTTTCACTGATATTGAATTATGGACCCATTCATAGACATGTTACAGTCCATTGTGACAACAATTTAGCATTATGTTGATTGAATTGGCTATCACACTATTTATTAAGAATCAAACTGGCTAATAGATGTACCTACATAAAGTATGTCAATTATTTGATGACATGAAATTATTACATATTGGAAGACCTCATCAGCATGTTTTAAGCAAAAGTAGTATATTAGTTTTATTTAAACATTCCAGATAAAACTTATTAAACGTATTAAACTTATAATTTGTGATATTACAACATGTATTAAGTAAAAAATAAATAAATCATATTCCATTATCTAAAGAATTGTGTGTCATTCTAATACACACATTTAATGTGAAATATCAGATATATGCAATCCAAAAATTGTACAATTAATATTTCACATTAGCCAATGTCAATTGTTGTAAGAAAAATTGGAAAAGTCAATTTTATGGGAAGTAATTAAGTTAGTCACAATTTTTTTCGCAAATACATGATTAAGTTGGCAGCACAACCCACACATACACTTCCACAGTTTGACGTTTCTCCAAAACAACACTGAAACCAATTTTTAAACTAAATATTCCTTTGGCTAACGTGAACAATTCATACCACTGAAGTTAGCAGCACAAAGCACCTTCTGACGTTTCACATAAATATGTCTGAAGTTGGCAGCACAAGGTACGGGCACACACCAATACACTCACACGCGTTTCAAAAAATTCGCGCGTTGTCACTTTCACATATCTGTATGTACGCTTGATAATTATATAATTAATAATTATCTGTTTTAGGGTAGTGGCACAGGTCTTGGTGCAGGTGAAGGAGTGAGGGAGCGAGAGAGAGAAGGCGCGGGCGGTGGCGAGGGTGCCATGCCTCGCTGCAGCAAGCGGCAGCGAAGCTCTGCCCCCCTCCCTCCGCCACAGCCTCATCACCACAAGAGATCAAAACATACCAGGTGCGTTACCTCTCATCGCTTCTATAATTATCGATTAACTTTTTGATTGGGTTTTATTAAAATTTTAGAAAATATTAAACAATTCATCCGTCAAACTGTTATTCAATAAAAAAATCAAATTAGGCTTAACCGTTATGGATTCAAACATTTTAGTTGTTTTAATATTCCCTTTAGCATTCACTTAGTAGAATTCCATTTATTCATATACATGTTAATGGTAGGAATAAAAAAATTACTAAATATTGTGCTCTGCACTCTGGTAAGATAAATCTCTTCGAAATGCCAGGTCCTTAACTCTTGGATAATGGAGATCACTCACATACAAACTTATTTATTTGACTCTTTAAGACCGGTTATAGGTTTTAATCATCAGAAGTCTCTTGTGTATTTTTGGATTTTAACATTTAAAAACTTCGTAATATGCTACAGTCCGCTTTTAGCATGTAAATTATAATATGATTCACTTTGAACTAAAAACTTCCTATTTATAATGTTCTAATTCATAAGTTAACCCCGAACCCTCATTTATTGTTTTTAATGTGAAATGTGTAGCTGCTTCGCTGCAACTGCTCTCTGAGTTATTAATCATTATAGGTGTATCTAACATTTCAACTGGTTCTTCTTTGTTAAAAGCATAGTCCTCCAATATTTCTTTTTTATCTTGAACATACCAATACCACAACAAATGTTAATTGTCTTCTCATATTAATCTCCTATTGGCGGTACTTCTTCAGTGACTACTTCTGGTCACAACTTTTTCCAGAAAGCATTTAAAATGGAGTTTTCTATTTCTTTGACTATGAATGTAGTCGAATTTGACGAATAGAATATGTTTGTGATGGCATGATCTAGAAGTGTTCAAATTAGACGTTTTGATTAATTTTTAATAGATTGTTTCCTTTTTTTTCTTAAGCTGAGTTATATACGATTATGTTGCAATTCATCAACTGTCTTGTAAAAGTATCGTATTATATGAGGTCCCAAATAATCTAGCATAACAGCTTTTAAAGATAATTACTCACTATATTCACAAAACAAAATACAAAACTACATCAATAACTCATCGTAGATGAATTGTGGACAAATCACCGCTGTATTTTATGATCATGAGACGAATTTCCATATTGAGGAGATATTGAAACTAAAGTCTTATTTCTAAGAGAAATCTCTCTTCCTTTGCCGACAATCACTCGGCAACAGAAGTTACAGGTACATGTTGTGTTATTAAACAAAAACTTACAGTACAGGATATCATTGCAAATGGGTTAAGCGATTGACCGGCAATGAATTGTTGTAAAAAAAAAAATAACACGTCAAAATAAGTCCTCATTTTGTGAAGATACATGTTCTCCAAATCTTGTAAATATAGTTTTTAAATAAATTGCAAGCTTTTAAGTAAGTTGCTATTGACCTGGTGTTCTGCATGTACATCATGCTAAAAACATACTGTGATGGGTTATGAACCTGTAAACTGCTGAGAGCAATGGTGTAGTGGAGCAAGGACTGCACCCTGATACTTCTTTTTCCAGCCAGGGCCAATCATTTTTTATGAAAAGTAATGTGTTGAATAACTATTGTACGTTTCTTTTTAAATTTTCTGAACATATTTTTTGAACATTTGAACTACTAACATTAAAGAAAGATCCATATACTTCATTTCTGGAATCCTCCTCCTCACGCTGTACAGATCCATATGCTCTGCTTTCAAAGTGCGCATAGTTAAAAAAACATCCTCTCATTAACCAGCTGTGTTTTGTGAGATAAAATTTGTTCTTATGTATCCAAATACTTTGATGCAGATAATAAATTATTGCACTTTATTCTGTCGGGAATTTTATATTTTGCAACATTGCATACCTGCTTGACATAAAGTTAGCTCTCCTCTGTAAAAATAGATTACAGAGATTTCCAATATATTTGATTGTGAGATTAATTATATTTTTGGCTGGTTTTTAAGATAAGATCCGATAAATCATTTTGTTATGTAGATTGAGTATTTCAGTATTTAATTAAATTTCAACTCTCTCATTATAATATTATTCAATATATTAATTACCTGTTTGAAGGTTTTGCATACAGCAAATAAATTTATATTTTTGCAAAGTGTATACATTATTTTATTAAATGTAATATAGTCCGCTGAAGCCTTATACTTTGAATTATAAACATACTGCAGCCTCTTTTATAGGGATGATATAGTAACCGAATCCATATTTCTACATTCCAATTTTTTCGATATAAATATGGGTAAAATAAATGGAATTAGTTTAGTAAATTATTTATTATCACTTAAATCACATTTTCAGCTTCTATTATTTAAAAATGGCGAACACCATAATATTTTTGCCAATGAACACAGGAATTGTTTTCATAATAATTTTCATTGGCATCCATTCGCTTGAGAGTTCCTGAATGTTTATTTTTATCCGGCCAAGCCCACGTGCTTTTTCGTCTTGGCAAAGTATTATTGTGGCAGCTGACACCGGCCGCATTTAATACATTTTATTTTCTCTCCTGTAGCGTTTACCCACCATGACTTTCTGTTGGACATTTTGATAATTCACTGACGAAACTGTCTGGTCAATTAACCATACTGTAGTTTGCAAGTATCCCCTCGGATCGTTATCATTTATGTGTGCAGTTGTCAGATAGCGAGTGATTCGTGTCATATAAATTTATTTCTTTGCTGTCAGATTTATTGTCTTTGAATGGATGAAGAAGAGTGAGTCAACAAAAATATTTTTTTACTCAGCATAATTTTTATTAGAAAATCGCAGTACAAACTGAAAAGCGAATACAAAATATTGTATTTTCTTTCTTCCTAGTTTTTAAAAAGAATTTGCGACTTAAAAATATCTGAAATATATACTTCATTGTAACCCCAGTTTCACCTTTTGGTGTTTTTTGTTTTTTTTTGTTAGCAATTGTTTAAATATCAGGTAAATTTTAATTTGATAGATCACCTTTAGTTTAAAGTATTAATAATTTAAACTCAAAATTATACTAATTATTAAATCTTCAGCAAGTGACCTCGCTGAACAGTGAGTATTAGTTACCATTCAGTTGAGCGCATTATTCATTTACTGTTTCCTCCTCTTGAAAAGATACTTTTATTGAGTAATATATCGTTGAGTTACCTTGGTAAACAAAAAAATATGGAATTTTATACATTAATATATTTTCAAATATTAATTTCTAACTTTACAATTCTACATTTATTCACTATACATTGTTGTCGGCACCTTTTGTGGAAAATAACATGAATCTATATATCCTATCAGAACTTCTCTAAGTGTGTATCAGGTTGACCTTAAAGTTAATTGATGATGGCATGTGATGGTTTCCAGCAGTAGAAGATATTCCAAGTCGGAGGAGACATCGTTTAGTGTGAAACGATGCCTCGCCTGGTTCCGAGAGTACACCACGCCCGATGAGCCTGACATACTTGGTAATATTCAATATTCATTTTGCATTTTTTTCTGTAGACACCAAATTTAAAGGTATGACTTCAGACCTGGTACCCCTTAGTAAAAAGCTAAAAGAATTGTTTTTATGTAAATTCAACAGGCTGAATTCGCACTCTGTGTAAGCCTGGGCGGCAGGGTCTGGACCGGATGAAAATCAATGATCAGTCACTGTGTGCTTAATGCACTGCATCACAAGCACAATAAATTATGTATTCCACACAAATCTTTGCCTAAAAAAGATTATTTAATAAGCGAAGAAAATGTAATATAAGTTGCCAAGAATTCCTATTGCATCCCACCTTGAGCATTTATAATTTTTTTTATCTTTTTGATTAAGTTTTGCATTTCAACTCAAAGGAATAATAATTGTTGGAAACAAATATATTATATTGTGATGTTGACATGCATTGTTCGTGTGACAGTTATTATTTTATTATGACCATTTAACTGCGTTTATATTTTGTGCATTGAGAATAGACAGTCAAACTGATTGGAATTTTTATCGGTCTCTTTCAGGTCCAGAGGGGATGGAAAAATTCTGTGAAGACATTTGTGTGGAACCAGAAAATGTAGTGATGCTCGTATTAGCTTACAAAATGGGAGCAAAACAAATGGGATATTTCACCCAAGAAGAATGGCTCAAAGGTAACAATGTAACCTCTAATCTATGTAATCTTGTTGAATCTGATCTTTTAATTAATCTTGTCAATTCATATGAATGTTTATGATATTTATTTTACAGGGTTAACGGAACTGCAGTGTGACAGCATTAGTAAAATTCAAAATAAATTGGACTATTTACGGAATCTACTAAATGATCAACACCATTTCAAAGGAATATATAGATATGCTTACGATTTCGCCAGGGTGAGTCCAAGTCTTTTTGTGTTTATTCATAACATCCTATATTTTGACAGCAATGATTTGTTACTGAATAAAGTCCTAAATGAAAAGTGTAAGATTGAGAAGCTTTCAGGTAATCAAATGTAGAGGGTTCCGCCTATCTGACCCGAATGAGAACTTACTAAATAACTATACTATACCATAGTGCTCCGCAACTATTGTGCTGCGGCACAGTGTGTCAGTGTGCCTCGAGACAATTCTAGGTATGTTGTGGCTCCAATATAAAAAAAACATTAGAAATGTCACCCTCTCTTTTCTGTGCCCATGGCATTTCTTTCTTCTCTCTTTTTGTCTGTGCCACAAAATTTTGGAAAAAACATCAAGTGTGTCGTGAACGAAAAAGGTTACGGAGCACTGCTAATTATAGCATTATTATATGGTCTATTAAGACCAAACTAGATATTTTGTTGTATTTAATTGGTATAAAAAGTAAAGATGCCAAAATTCTAGATACAGAAAAAAATCAACTAAGTCGTGATGTTCCAGGACAAGGAGCAACGTAGCATGGAAGCGAGCACGGGTGGCATAATGTTAGCGCTGTTACTAGGACGATCCTGGGCGCTGCACTCACGTTTCGCATCCTTCCTGCAGCAATCGCGCTATCGTGTCATCAACCGCGATCAGTGGTGCAACATTCTAGAGTTTAGTCGCACGGTGCACCTCGAGCTGGATAACTACGATGCAGACGGCGCTTGGCCAGTCATGCTGGACGAGTTCGTCGACTGGCTGCGCCACGAGCGAGATAACGGCCACAGCTGAAAACCGATTCGCCCCTCCCCCTCGCCTAATCTTTATTGAAATTGTCATAACCTGTCACAATTGAATACTTTCAAAATGAATCATTTCGATGACTCAGCGTTGCATGTGCCTAATTTGTCAAATTTGTCTTGGACACAGAAATTTTTTTAAATTCCATTTAAATCATAGCATCTAAATCGATAACATGGATATTCTCCGTTGCATTCAGATTACTTTGCACGTATAATTTATTCATGCATCATGCTTTTCACTTATGTGATCTTTGTAAAGTACTTATTTCGCTCAAGTTTTATGAATGGTTGAGTGCACCATTTCGATGTGTATACTTTACGTGCGTCTATCACTCAATACGATTAGAAAACTTTGTATGTAATGCATGCATCAAAATGTCATTTTTCGTATTATTGTGTCAATAAATTATAATTTTAGGAATCCAGCTTCACTTGGGTGAGCAATGATTTCAGTTAAATGAACACAATTTCTCAGGTACATATTCGCAAAGCTCATCGAAATGGTTCTATCACTTCACTTTTCAAACATTTTCAAAATGAAAGCATCTCCAATATGCTAACACATCATTTAATGACCAGCCTGTAAATTATCATATTTCCGGATGTCTGGGTAGTACTAGAGTTCACTTGTTATTCCCAAAATGAGAATTACATTCTCTGAGCATATTTTAGGTTTCATGAACTATATTATGTCATTGATACTATAAAATCTGATCAGTTCTACCTTAGCTGATTGTTTAATATTGTTCAACACTGAATGCGAACTGCATATTGACACATGTGTTCTTGAATCGAATATAAAACATTGCAACTTTTTATACAACACCTTTGTTTGATTGGCCAGATCTTTTACTTCATGTTCTCAAAGTTGAAGGAGATGAAGATAGTTAATTCTGCCTTAATTTAACTTGGACTTCCACCAAGGCAGTCCTGGTGACAATCTTGCCCGGTGCTCGATTAACTGTTGTGACGATTTCACAATGATTGGCTGTGATACTTCCGGATAAGTGAACTGTCACCATTGATCGAATGAAAAGTATGTAAACAGCTCAAGTTAGTAATTTTAGATTTATTGTTGGATTACTTGCCGTACTCTTGAATCTGGGCCTGCCAAGCAGTCTCACTCAATATCTCAATTTACTATTTGTTTAAAATGCGCTGATGTCGTAGTTACTGATCTTTTTGTATTTAACACATGCCACAGATTTGGTGGAATTGAACTATTTCGTTGTTCACATGATTGTGACTTTAGTGTCATGTGAATAAATTGGTACCACGGTTCTCTATTTTTGGCCTGGTGGCATTTATTATATTTCATAATGCCAAGGATGTCTAGGAAGCGAAAATTTCTCCCATGTATTTTTAAAACAAGAATGATAATTTTTGTACTGTAACTTAAAGAATAATGATGGCTGGTTTGATCTGTTTTTTATTACATTTTGAAATGTTGCCCATTAATGAATGGAATAGTGGTTAAGATTTTTCTTATTGCTGCACCAAAATTGCACATGCTGTTCTTTATATTCATCTATTTATAGGGGCGTTTAACTATCTGGTTGAGAAAAACACTAACAATCAATTCTCCATCTGCACTTTTAACAGCCACATATTTCACATTGAAGTAAGTGGTAATAATTTATCTTATTAAAGTGTATTGATCAAAAATTATTTTGAATTTTGATCGATAGGGGAATTTTTTATGGGAGTATAAATTAGCTATGCTTTACTGTATCTGTTATTATCGCAAATTTGGCTTTGACTTTGGCTTTTGACTTCGTAAATCGTCAGTACTTGAAACCCGTATTGTCTTTCGATATTGCAGTTTTTGAACTCGGTCATGTTTTTCATCTCTTCCTGGTCCTTTATAAGTTTTTTCTTCTTAAAGTCTCATATTTTTTTCATAAATTCAAGTCTGGCTTTGAGAAGCATTTCTTTCCTTTTCAACTTTTATTCTTTTTAGCCAATATAATATTTTCTGATGCCATTTTTTTTCTAGTTGGTGTTTTAAAGCTTTAATCTCTTTTTTTGTTAGATATACGCTGATAGTCATATCCCATTCGTTCCGGTGCAGATATTGAATAACTCCCTCCGGATCATACGTATTCCTTTCCATATTTTTTAAGTTTTTTTCAGTTCCACCTTGAAATCGTCAGTACTGCCCGATCGTTCACCTCTCATAATATGATGTAACAAATAAATGTAAAGATATATTTTTTTAACCGATTTAGTTTTTGTAAATACTTACCTACCGATTAATTTAATGTGGCATTTTAGTCTACTCAGCATAGTTCATTTGAGACTGCTGAAGCTTTCCTACCGATTCTTAAGCTATTTATTATCTGTATGACTTCGAATATTGCTTTTTTGGTGATCGGGCACCGCTCCGGGTGAGTGCGCTCACGGCCAAACTGAGACTGTTATTTTATATTCTTTATATCTATAAACATACTCTGGAAGTGATTCATATTTCTACACCTCGAAGCGTCGGTTCGTATTTTGTGTATTCTTAGAGCTTAAATAAATTGTAGACTGCCAGTGATAACTTTCCAATATTATTAAATTTGTAGATAAATCATACGGCTGTTGAATGTCAACAAGGTTTCTTCTGAATTTTCTGTGAGTGAAATCATTTTGATTTTAAGTTTTGCGCTTTTTAAGTATCCGAGAAAAATGCCGTAAGCGAATTTTATCTCATCGCGTATAATATAAATATTCAAATGTAAATTGTCCGTTTCGGTCTTAAGAAATTCAATATTCACTTAATTTAATCTCAGGTAGTTTTACCATATTATTAAATAATTTCCACCTTGTGTATTGTTTTTTTAATGCCTCTATTTTAGCATTTGAGACATACATTCTCATATGATATAATCATTTTTAATTTTCGGAGAAGCATAATATACGTAATAAAATTATTGTGTACCTACCTACGAAACATATTTAAAAAACTCCAATTGTGGATTCAAAAATATACCTTCGCATGATTAGTCTCAGATTAATAATCATCATTGTGTTAGTCTATATAATAAAAATGTTATGAAACTATCTATTCTACCAATGTATTGACTGCATTTGGTCGAATGCAATAACTAAATTTGATATGAGAAAAATAGTTGACATCCTAAAGGTACAATTTTGTAAAAAAAAAAAAAAAGAAAAAACAACAAAAAATATAATATGCAAAATACACACTGTTTTTTATTTGTATCTCATCAGTAAAAATATTGCCTAGTAGTGTAATTTGTGTATCCCACTCTATATTTTGAATCCCAATCCTGAACCAGAACCCAAGCATCAACACAGCTGAGAGGAGGCACATATGACAGGTCTCATTGGCCCAATAAATGGTAAGTATGTACTGAATTTCAACAGTTTTATGGCTCTGGATAAGTTTGAATGTTCTCGAGGATGGAAATAAAGGTTATTAAAAAATAAAATATAATGGTTCATTTGTATATTTCTCTTTTTATTAATGAGTATTAATTGTATTTCATATGAGCACCAGAATACAAAAAAAAACAAACATTAGTTTGTGCAAACTTTAACAAAATATAAAAATACAAAAATTAACCATCATAATATTTTTTCTATGTACAACATTTATTTGTGCGTGGCTTTTTGCAATTTTTTTTCGGCAAGTCTGGACTCATAAAAATATTGCATTTTTGAAAAATTGACCTAAATTTTAAAGTATTCCATTTTACTTTCAACTGGCGTAGATGCTTGTTTGAAATTTTGTATATATTTTTAAATATTTAAGCCAAAACAAATTTGTAAAATACAAAGAATATACCAGATATTGCAAAACATAAAGCTAAAACTACTCGTCAAAGCAGCAGGTTGTAACAATTTATAAGTAAATAAAGAACTTACAATTAGCATTTTTATTAATATCAGAATACCGCCATAACGATTATACTAATGTTACTGGATTGTAAATCTAGTTGATGCTTTTGTTGGTGTTATAATACAAGAGAAATTTTAGTTTTTTACGAATATCTACAAAATTATATAAATCTGTGTTTAAAAGTTATAACACACTGAATTACATAACACTATTGTTTTCAATGGTTTGAACAGTCTATTATGTAAATTATACCATTTTTGTCCGGTTTATGTCAGTTTGTCGTAATGTTCAGCGGGTATCTTATAATAAATCCATCACGAATAAACAAAATTAATAAATAATATTGGAAGACTCTAACAAGACAGAAGAATCGCACATAATCTTGGAGCTGGAGCGAACCAAAAACATGAGATGTGACTGTTGGAAAGCATTCAACTGCACGCGGGTTCGGACCAAACCGTGAAGAACCGTGGCCCTCTCGAGGTCCAACCACCGCTGCAGAGATAGCTCCCTTTCTTTAACAGGAAGTCCCAACACCACATCCCACGGTCCCCACAGGGTAAATTCCAGGATGGATTTGACTTGGCTCAGCGAGACAGACTTTTCTTTGTCGAGCAGGTCCCGGATGAGGGGTGTGAGCTTATCTCGGGGCAGTAGTACCTTTAGGGCAGCTGCTGCACACTCGCACAGAGAACACACCTCATCCTTTTGCGTATTACAGCTGTTTTCCTCGCTCAGTCTGAAACGTTAAAATATCTATCAGTTCTTTAATATCTACAGTAAAATTCAACTTGTTTTAGCCTGCAACCAGGTTGTTGGTAATTAACCTTTACCAATCGAGACATTTTTACGTAAAAAGTATATTTTCAATAAAAAACATTTAATTGGTGA